>LIEC01012500.1:198641-210973 GCA_001925005.1 Drosera capensis | reverse complement strand
GTCCAAAAAAAAAAGAAAAAAGGAAAAAAATGATAGCAGAATGCCATGAACGTACGCTTTCTAAAATTTTTGCCACGTTTAAGAAAATTTAGCGCATATGTCCCTCATCACAAGTTCACAAGAGAGTGAAGATTATGTTTGTCTTGGACTAAACATGAATGTTTTACTGCACTAGAAAGCTGGAACCGATTATGTTTGCACTCAAGGGACAGTCTCCATATTTCAGATCAACAAGTTCCTTGTTTTGAGCTCTTAGAACTATTCACTTCATCCTTCTCTTCTATATTGAAAGAAATTGGATTAAATTTTCTTTCGTTTAAACTGATAATATCCTTCATTTACCTTGATAACTAGTCTTACTCTATCATCTTTCTTTATAGTGCATGTTCTTTTGGTATCTAACGATATCCTGAAAGAGTTATGCAATGCTAGTGTTGATCAGATATCAAGTGTAATCATCAAAATTTAGTCTTTCATATTTAAAGGTAAAAAATATTTTAAGAGTATGCGAGGATGGAGCTATTTAAATGTTGAGGATATAGGAGCTATTAGTAGTTTACATGTTGTAATGAATTTTAGGGTACAGGATACATATCAAAAAAGGTATGGCAAAGAAAGTAAAAAGTGCTTTTGTCGCAAAATTCTCCCAAATGCTAATAAGCATGACACACTTCATGAATTAGTTGGTATGGATACTTCATCATGGATTGGAACTGTGAGGCAAGGTGTGTATCAAAAGGTTCACAGATGTTTTGAAGCGCGCTTCAGGGGAATACTTAGCATGCCTTGGCAGAGAAGCATCTTTTTCGTTCATGTTCTTTTTATTTTTTCGGAAATCAATAATACCATTGTTCTGTTTTTATCCTTGCCATTAAAAGAATTTAATATCCAAGAGATTTTGTGGTCACAACAAAGAGTTGAGAAGAGATTGTGCACTTGTCTTTTGGATATCTCCGCTGTAGGGAACCCTAAAGTGAATCTATGTAAGTCATCAGGCTGCTTTTGTTACAATGCATACTGTTTTTATTGTTATAGCCTTACCTAAGTAAATGGCCAACACTAACATTTTGCGCTTGCTTACAGTGCCAAACACTGAACGAGGAAGAAATATTTGAGGTTCAAGATAAACTGTCACTTTTTCCTCTTGGGTGGATTCATGTGAGTTCTCCTTCGCCAAGTTGTTCAAATGCCCCGAATATTGAATTAAAAATTATGGTACAGACGGTAAACACTGTTTCTTGCACCAGACTACTAAAAAGAAGTAATATGTGCAGATCATTAGCTTGCGCAATGCAGGGGTTTTGAGTGGGCCCACAACTTTGGGAGAAGACACTGTTCCTTCCTTGGGATGGCGTCGACTGTTTAATCATTTTTCTCATTTAATTATAGGAAAAATCCCCCAAGGAAATCTCTCGGTTAAGTGTCATGAAGTGGGCTAGCATACCTTGGTACATGATCCATCTATAATAATGTTTTCATGAACCCAAGCTTGAGATTCGAAGTGGTTGATCTTCGATGAGTTTTTCGTGTAAGAATCGTACAGATCATTGTACACTCAAAAACTGTGCAGATGATCACATGTGCAACTTTGATTCAATTTTCGAATTCAAATATGTTTGTTAGGTGAATGTATATTTCATGGGCTTTGTTTATGATGTTCGTGATGGCAAGAGCAGAGAACAAAATGTGTGTCATTATGATTTGTACAGAAATTAAAATTGATGAGCTATATTTGGATGGTTGGGTGAGGAAGGATTGGCTATGTGCCAAACAACCATTTAGATTGGAATACCGGCATACTAGTCTTAAAGTTATATATACAAAAAACAACAATTTACTCTCTTATATATTCTTTATGTTATTATAGTTTTATATGAATTTCTAGATTCATGTATTTCTCAAGATTAAATTCATAATATTTTTTTGTCGAAAAATCATAAAAACAAGAGCAATTTTATGACAATTAACAAAAAACAGAAAACCCTTGATTTTTTTTTTTTATTTATGGAGATCTTTTTTTTTAACTTATTAATCAATAGGTCATAGAAAAGATTTTTTTACCATATGATTTTTTTTATATATAAAAAAATACGATTACGATTATTTTCATATAACAATCAATTCATATCAGATTGATGGTATAATTATCCTTGCCAATATTTCATTGCCTCCTTGTACCCACATTATTCTCTTTTTTTTCCAATGATCTTCTTTACACATTATGAAAATCATTGTTTTTAATTTTCAGTTACAAATACTAAACCATTAAAAAAAGGATTTCAATTTCATAAACTCTATTTTTCAATCGAGCATCCTCCTCCATTTGCAACTAGTTCAACAAGTTATTTACAATCCAAATTTTTTTTCTATATCAAATCGTTCTCCACTATATAATCCTTATCATGGCCATTGATTTCATCCTAATCTTGTGAAAGTTTCAATGTGAATCGTCATCATCGAATTCACACTGTGAGTTATTTGACAAATTATTTGACTAAAATGGAGGACGCATTAAAAAGTAACAATAACGAACTGCTTGCTTTGACGATGATGACGATTACAATCATGAATCGGTCAAGAAACCTGCAAAAAAAGATAGGTCTTCGAAGTAGTCGAAGATGACTCAAATCGTAAAGCTTGATTCATCAATGACATGCTTGATTCATCAATTCTTTAATGACATGCATTGTATCTTATTGGATTATGCATTGTTTTTTGATTTGTAGCTCACAGAGCAGGACATCAGCGAAGAGAAACGAGGCCAAGGTCATGACAAAAAGGAAAGTGACAATTTTGCAAACAAGGTGCACTCTTTCCTATTTCAATGCCAAGATGCAAACGTTAAAGAGTGTTGTTTCATCCGCCTGTATGGCTAAGCTTAGAACTACTCCCTTTCATTGATTTCTAGACATCCTCCTCACCACATTAACATAGCCCAGTTGAAGGGGATTCTGGACTCATTTAGCATCGAACAATTAGGACTCAGGGTTAGGGTTGAGCAAAATGTAGTTTCACTTACAAAAATGTTATGGGTTTGAGATCGATTAGTTTGAATGTGAATTGTCAATCGAGATTGGAAAGCTCAACTCTGAAGATGTTATTCAATGGGAAGGAAAAAAATACAACAAGATCCATTGTTTTGAGAAGCTGTTAGAATTGGCTCGAGGGGAGAATTAGCGTACATTAGGGAATTTTGTTCGAGTCTTTGTATTGTTTCTTTGTAACTGTATTTTGTTTCCGAAGACAACCTTCTATACCCTCTATTTTTGTTTCTCATATGTTGATACTCTCAATATGATTGGAAAATATGCCTAGGGAGCGGCTGTTATAAGTCGGTTATAGACGACATCATCAAATATAAGTTATTCAAGCGCGAAATGGCAAAAAAAAAAAAAAAGGGGGGGGGGGGGGGGGAAGAGAAAAAAGAGGATGATCAAGAGAAACCACCTATAATCCCCTACTTCGAGGGATGTGCGTATGAATTGTTTGTATGAAATCTAAATTTCTTCTCCTTTTCAACTTTGATTTTACAATGTGTTTGAGTTATATATGCACTATAACCTTGTTTGACATGCACTGTAATCCTGTTTGGAATGCATTGTAATCTTATTCGACATGCATTGCATTGATAACTTAAATAAGAGACTGTGATTGAATTATATGTGCACTATAATCATGTTAGATTTGCACTGTAATCTTGTTTGGCATTGACTATATTGTTGATAATATTGATTCGCATGTAGGCTTGGGTGTACGAGATATTTGAGGACAAACACTTGAATCCAATGGAGCATATGAGAATCCCACGAATTTTTTGTTAGATTGACAACAAGAGTGTAAAGGTGGAAAGTACAAAGAAGTTATTTGCTGAAGTTTACCTGCATGAGGTCGTATCTATATTCCCAAGCAAAGAAGAGAGGTTGCTCCTGTTAAGTGAAGTTGGATCATCATCATCACAACAGGTTGCTCATGTTAAATCTATCTTATGCACTGACAGTGTAGATACTCATAAACTATATTAAATGCATAGATGAACTGTCAATCGAATTGTTGTGAACTGTCGGACATAGAGGATGAAGTAGATGATAATGATGAGAAGAATAGAATGGATGGGGGCAAGAATTCAGAGAAGGAGGAAGAATCACAGTCGGGGGATTCAGAGTGGGAAGATTCTAGTGTTGGAGAAGGAGATGAAGAGGATGAGGGGAACGATGATTCAGGAAAAGGAGTTGAAGAGGTGGGGGAAGAGAAAGAAGAGATGAATAATGCAGGAGAAGAGAAAAAAGAAGATAAGGGAGAAGAAGAGAGACAAGAGTATGTAGAGGAACAAAAGGATGAAAAGGAGCTCTTCAGTGGGGGTGAAGTTATAGGCCAGAGAGTGGAAGGAGTTTATGCATTTCCGCTGGTTTGTGGTGTTCTCCAAAACTTGCATGAGGAATTTGCTGGTTCACCTACTCCGGTTACTATTGCTGGAGCTGTCAAAAGACGAACCAAACATGGCAAGCGAACAAAACGAGAATCTTAGAGAACTACACCAAGAAGTGTGGCGCTAAAAATACAGAAAAAATATCGCCATTAACGTACTATCGTAGTCTCCATGAAAAAAATCAGTGAGGAAGTTACGTATCGTTTCAAAGTTAGTGGAATAGAACTCCTTCCAATTGAAGATCAAGAGTTAGTGCAATGTTTTTTCAGCACCTGTGGCATAGAGGGAGTTCTGTCTAATTGTTATTTTTAAACCAACTTGTTCTGTTTTTTAAACTGTTATCTCACATAATTTGAACTATAATTTATCAGATATAGAACTATATATCATACAACTCCTTCCTTTTTTTAAACTGTTTGATTGGTTTGCTCTAATTTATTGCAAAGATTGACTCTGAGACAATCCAACCGATGATGGTTGTGGCTGCTTAGCATAAAGGAATATTGCCCTCCTGTTGAAGAACGAGGCACTTAGTGGTGACGTGATCGATTGTATAATGTTTGTGGTAACTAAAGATATAGATTTCACTTATTGGAGGTCTGAGATATTGGTAAGAATTGGTATTTAGGTTAATTATAACTATATCTGTAATTTCGAAGGATATTGAAATGAAGATTGTCATGCACAAAACAATAGGCGTTCTGTTTATAATTTAAAATACATTAGGATTTTTGAAAAAATCAGAACGGCATTCATCAAAACCAAATCTCATTTCTACATGAATACAAAATTATTAAATATACGACGAATACAGAGCGAATTGGATTTAACATTCAAAATCGATTTCCTTACCACTCCATTATTCTTCTTACCGAGACAAACAGAGCATCGCGAAATAAACAAGATTTTGGGATAAATTTTAGCGATTTGAAACTTCCTAGAACTAATCAAGACCATAGAACCGAAGAATCGCCTCGTAATTGCAACCGAATGTTAAACAATCGTTTGAAACCGAAGAATTTTCGATTTGAAGGTGGACGGTTTTCGTATCAGGTTTGGAACGGGTTCGTGGCTTTTTGATTTCTGTATGTTTTGGTAATCTTATTTCCGTGAGTACTTTTTCGGTATTTTTTTCTCCATTGTGTATGGTTGGATAAGTTTTTCAATAAATTATTATAATTTTTTATAAATTATAATCATCATCCCAAACCCTAAAATCTAACCGTCGCTACTATTATACTAGCCATTGTCGTCCATCGTTGCCCTTTGAACAAATAGTGTGGAAGTGCTCCTCGTCGTTGTTGTTTGTCATCTTCATTTTTAAAATAAGCAGTGCTCATATATGCAAATACAACGTGCTTGAAAAAGCGATATCCAAAATCACTGGGCATCGATCTATCTCGATATGCCATCGAGAATCAAAAAACATTATCCCGAAGATGCAATGCCCCAGAAGACAAAAAGACAGTGTGCAACGATCTCCTTCGATCTACACACAACAAATAAAAATTATCATACCTATAATACCCTGAATTTCCATTAGTTATTAATGATACATATGACATCATTGGCGTTGGACTCAATACCTCATCTAGATAAAAACTATACATTTTGTTTTAATCATAAGAATTAAGATAAGTTCATTTATATATCATTAATTTAGAAATTTTTAATACAATGAATCATAACTCAGAATATCACCTTCGCAATGAAATTTACATTTCTTTCTAAGATCAAAACACCTTTCATACATAAGCTATATCTAGCATCAAATCTTAGGTCACACTTCTCCTTCAAGTCTTGCTCCTATAATAAAGAAAAGATGAAAGACACAGAAAAATAGTTGTCATGAGTTATAGGAACTCAATAACATATCAGCCCCCTTACCAGGGGTTACACGAGAGAAGAATATAAGAAAAAAAAAGACTATTTCGGTCATTTGTTCCAGCACTCTGAAACTATCATGTCAATCTAGCATTCATAATTATCGTCTCAAAAACACAAAGAAGACAGAAAATAGTTATCTTCAGTGTTATAATTGTATCCTTGACGAAACTTATTCAATTTCAACTTATTAAAATGCATATCTACGAAAAGGGATCGGTTAAACTAGAGCTCAGGATCTCATGAAGTGAGTTTCCCTCATACCAAAACCACCTCACAAGGTTGATAAAAGAATATCATCATCAAGTCAATGTATAATACATGCGACAGACACAACGTTCTTTATGTTTTATATCACGGAGTAATCCCATCAATTATGGATTTATACTTCTTTCACCCACTTATCCTATTTATATCAGCAATCAAAACATAACACAAACACACACATTATCTTATCATAGCACACAGCAGTTACAATCAGTATTTTATGTCAGTCACATTTAGTTATTACGTCCATAGATTTCAATACATATTATTATACCCACAATATAATAAAACGTATCGCTATTCACAATAAATCTAAACATTACCTTCTTACATCACTTTTCATACACACATGCTTGACTTTTCTTTTATGTGTCAACGAGTACCGTCTCCAACTCCTATGACATATTCGGATTCACATACTAATACATTTCCTTGTGAATATTTGTTAACGTTATAGAGTTAAATATATTTCTTCGTATTTCAAGAAAAACCATCATATTAATATTATGAGGTGATGTACAAATCTTTGATACATATTTTAGTTGTGCAAGATGATAATTTTATATATTGAATATCATTAGAAGTATTTGTAAATTTTCGGAGTTGTTTTGGGGTCAAAATGATCATTTCTAGTATTGAAGGTTCTGATGCGATATTTCGACCTGGAACGGGAGTCTCGACCGTTGGAACGGAAATCTCGATCTCTGGAACTAGCTTCTCATCCTCTGAAATGAGCTTCTCGGCCTCAGGAATGGATGTCCTAGATTTTGTTCAACATGATTTTTGGACGTATTTAAACTCTATACCTTCTTATATAAAAGTTCATAAATTATTCCAAAAATTTTTACGTAAACTGGACTACATAATTTTTAGAGTCAATCGAAGTTTCAATCTTAAAACCTTATCAATAATAACGGTTAATTAGTTTAAATTTTTATTTTTTTTCTAGTTGAGACAATTTGATCTTATTTTACTAATTAACTCATAATTCTCTGCATACAACTCCAAATTATTATTTATAACTATTCTGTAAATTAGACTTTAATATCTTTTCAGTAATATAAGGATTGTCTTATAAAGCCTACTATATAATTCTATATCAAGACATAAAGACATCCTTGTAATTAGTTTTTTTATAGATTGATATATCTGTACGTTTTGATTTATATTTTAAGAATCATAACTCTGAATCATAGTTTATTAACTTCATTAAAAACTACACATGTGAGAATTCAATATATATTAATATCAGAATTTATCAAAGAGTATAATTTTTTCACGAAATTTTTAGTCAATTACCTTCGTTTAATAATGGTAAAGGATTCTCATTGTGCTTGGCTTATCACCTACCTTCTCCTCTTTTTTTTAAATTTATACTTCTTTTTTTTTTCTTATTTAACTCTAATCTTACACGATATGAACTGTTTTGTTTTGTACTTATATATAATTTATGGATAATTAATTTAATTTAGATAATGTAAAAATTGATATAAAGAAAAATAAGTGTCCAAATTCGGTTTATGTTATTTTCATATAAATACGATCTTAACAATACGATATTTTCGTGTTAAGATCGTATTTTCCTATACATACATATTATGATTATATTTCATTCGTATTTTATATTATTTCCTTATTATATCGTCAAATAAGTCTTTTTAATTCCGTAAAATAAATTATAATATACGATAAATTATTATTCACGTTAATTATCATAAAATTAAATTTTATAAATTTTTTTAAATATTTATTATATTTTTATCATGATTTTAACCATTGAATTTTATAACCTATTAAGAAATAAATTATCTTGAATCTATTATAATACTTGAGATCCAGTGTCCTATAGGATTAAAAAAACAATGCACATCATCGATCTCCCTCGACTTGCCCCTCGAAAATCTAAAATCATCCTCCCGAAGACACAATGTTTCTGAGGGCAAAAAAACAATGATCGTTTTCGTCCCCTCCTACACTTCATCCCTATGATTCGAATTTCCAATTTCGTCACTCCTCGACCGAATCCCCAATTTCATCGCTGCTCGATCTTATCCTCAAGTCCATGATTCGAATTCTCCTAATTTTTTCGATCCTAGATCATCGTCGCAAAACTCTATCTTGAGGCATCGACTTCACCGATCACCGGAAAACAAGTTGCAGAGGTCTCATAAAGGGAATCTGCTCTTCGCGTGCGAGTTGTTTGAGTCGAATCCTAGGCCCCCACGGTCTTCGAATCCCCAATAAGAACGTTGGAAAGGAAAGCAATAATTAAAGCTAGAAAAGAAATCAAGATGATAAAGAAGAACATGAAAATCAGGATATATCATGTGTAATTGAATCCGAAATAAAATACGAATGATTTGATGGACGCGCGTAGAAGGAAAGCAATAACAGGGAATAAGGGCATATCAGGTACGACGATTATTTTTATTTTTTATTTTTTTTGATAAAAAATCCATTGATAAAAAGATCGATTGATAAATAAATAAATAAAAATCGTGTATAAATATTTCATAATTAGATAAGAAAAACGCAAGTTCAGTGGAGTTTCTTACATCATCTCTTGCTTTTGTATGGTATGGCTGAAGTGCTTGTGGATAGGATCATGACTTATGTTTCATCAGTGAGATACTCCATTGAAATAAATGGTGCTTTGACTTGCTGTTTTAAGGGAATGAGGGGGTTGAGACAGAGGGATCCTTTTGTCGCCTTACCTCTTCGTCTTGGTGATGAAATATTTGGGAAGAAGATTGAAAAGGATGGGTAGATCAGCTCTTTCGATATCACCTTAAATGTAAGAGGTTAGGTATCATTGAGCTTTGTTTTGCGGACGACTTGATGAGTTCCTAAAAGCTGAAGTGGAGAAGTTTGCAGAGGAAAGTGGATTGCAGATGAACTTGACAAAAAGCTCTATATTTGTGGCTGGGGTTAATGCAGAAATGAAGCAGTCAATGCTGAAAACCTGCCAGTGAGGTTGCTTGGCATGAAATCTGTAAATAGAGGAAGGAAGGTGGCCTTGGCATCAAGTAGATTCACAAGTGAGAATGTTTCATTCCTGTTCAAGTGCATATGGGCCATTGAAATGAAATGCGACAGATTGTGCATTAGTGAATATCATTTTAAGTATGTTGGTTTGTGGTCTGTCTGTAGGAAAGCTGGAATGGGATGGGTGTGGTCTTCTCTTTTGAAAATAAGAGATACCGTGGTTGATGCAGGAGTGCTTAATAAGGTAGGATTATGATGATTGAAGGGTATTCAGTAAGAAAAGGCTATAAGATGCTTGTGATGCAAAGCCCTGTTGTTGAGTGGAGGAACTTGATTTGAAATACTTATGTTCATCCTCGTTTTGCTGTTGTTACTTGGCCGGTGTCTATGGGAAAGATCGATACCAGACGATGGTTATGAGAACATGATCTCATTGAAAATGATGATTGTCCTCTATGTATAAATGGTGTTGAAGACATAAATCATCTCTTCGTTGATTGTCCAACTGTGACTGAAATATTGAATGGAGTTCTCGAAAAACTGAAGCTGAGATGCAAGGCGAAGTCGTTTGATCAATGGCGGCGTTCGTTCGGTTTTGAGAATTAGCAAGGGAAAGAAAGGTATGGCGATAGCAAGGAAAAGGCTGATTGTAGTGTTTGTTTATGAAATATGGAGGCTGCGCAATGGAAGGGTGTTCCGAGCAGAAGTGTTTCGGAAGCAGAAAGCTATAGATGATATAATTCACTATGTGCTTATGTTATTGCTGCTATGCTAGGTTTTTTTTGTAGTAGACAGTTGCGATATACAGATAAACAGACTCGTATGGATCTGTTATTTTTTTTTTGGGTGGAATGATAAGAACTTTAACGTTTTCAAAAAAGAAAAAAGAAATAACTCTAAATAATTTACACGATTTCTTATTAAATGAATTTTTTTTTATTTAATTTTATATCTGAGGGAGATACGAGCTGATTCCTAAGTAAGCTAGGGGATCAGCCGCTTAACCAATCCCTCAAAGAAAAAAAGAGGTCAAGAAATCAAAATCTAAATAAAACTAATTTAAATAATTTTTCAAATTTGCGGATTAATCGAAGAATTTTTTTTCGATATTTATGGACTATCCAAGTTACGAATGACAAAAATTATTTTGGACCCCACAACACCTCCGGGGCCGCACACGATCTAAACCCACTGATTAAAAAAGTAGCCTTTTTTGTCCCCGCATTGATCGTCGTCGTCCATCGTCTCAGCGAGCAGTTGCAATTTGAATTTTGGGTGCTGACCGGGGCAGCGTCGGGCAGGGGCACGCTCTCATCCAGTCATCGGTCACCTCACCCCACTGTTTCTCTCTCTTTCTCTATTGGGTCCCACCACCAGAGAGACGTTACAAAATCAAAATTACCAAGGAAGGGGAAAATAATTTTATTCCAGCGAAAAGCACAGTATATTTCATCGAACACATTTATGAGTAGAAGCTGTTTTTAAATAATGCTATCAGATGATTAAATTCGAGGTATACAGGGATATGTTATATCCAAGTTCGAAATGACGGATTCAAGGTAATTCCATCCATAAAAAATATTTGATAAAAAAATTCTCATCTTACATCTTATTTTGAATAGATCTAAATGATATTTGAAAATATCAATTTCATATATATATATCGTCTCTATATATTTGGTTTTTGAAATGTTATATGTGAGACATGATTGTTTGGATTATTAATATGATGTGTTTTGATACTAATAAATTCATTATTCTCTGATAACATAAAATGATTAATATATGATTTCGATCAAATTTTATTATATAAAAAACAATTATTATAATATATTTTTTATTTAAATAAATTATAATAATATATATTTTTAGATTTAATTTAACAAAATCAAACATCTAATTTAATATCATAATTGTATTAGGAAAAAAAAAGTCATTTGTCTAAGATCGAGTTGACTGACTTTATTTTATTGGGAAAATAAAAAGAATTATCTTTTCGAAACAAAGAAACCTAGAAATCTGTCGATGAGAAAACTTTCTCTCTCTTCCTGTCATCAGTGTGGTAGACTGAGGCGAGTGAATGAATGAGAGAAGAGCAGCTGATGCAGTAGAAGAGAGCAGCAGACTTGCACTCTTTTCTCAAAATCTCATTCATTGAATGCTTTCAACCTACACTTCCTTCATCTTCATCTTCTTCGACACTCATCTCATCTCATCTCATCTCTCTGGGGTCCATCTCCGACGAATTCATTGCTTCGCGTCTTCGATTCATTGTGCGCTTTTGCTTCGTTGTGTTTTTGTTGTCGTGCATTTTTGCAGCGAAGAGAGTTCGAGCATTCGCGGATCCAATGTATGTTAATCTTGTTCTAGTCCTTTTTGTTGATGGATTTTGTAGAGATTTAATGGTAGATTTGACTCGATTCACTTGTTAGGTTGCCCGAAATGGTTGATTTTGTTGGTTATTTGAGTAATTGATGACGGTTTTGGTCAGTGATTTGTGAGAGGATTGAGTATTTTCCTATCTGGTGAACTGCATTGGGGCTCTGATTTGCGGTTGCTCTCGGTTTCTTCTTCTTTTGGATTTAACCTAAGAGTTGTTGAGGATAAGTGTAAAGTTGGGGAAATGGGAGTTCATGGACTGATCTGATCCGTGAGGGGACTAAGCGAAACGGCGATGGAAATGGGGTTTTGTGTTTATGCCCATTTTTAGAACTGAGTGTGACATTGAGTTCAGGAGTTTGATATAGTCCCCCCCCCCCCCCCCCCACCC
>LIEC01012500.1:129304-198596 GCA_001925005.1 Drosera capensis | reverse complement strand
AAACCCCCCCCCCCCCCCCGTATGCTAATTTGACCCTAGGGTTGGGTGGAACAGTGTATATGGTTTTAAAGAACGGGCATTAGGGTAGTGAATAGTGCAATTTGTATCGGAATACTGTATTACCGATAACATATCTGGGCTTGGTAGTATAATGTTGAGCATTTGGTGATGGTTTTAGGGTTAGCAATTGAAATGTAGTCCTATTATTGATGTTAGTGTAAGGAGAAGATGCAAGGCTGGTTGGGAGCAATCCTATTGTTCACCATCCAAGACATGATGGGATAAAAGATTTGGTCTTGCTGTAACATTTTCTGGCGATGCTTGCGGCCTGCACTTGCTGTTGATCGAGGATCGTCTCTAGTGATCATTGATTAAGCTAAGTTGGGAAGGGAGTGTCGAGAATAGATTATGAGATTGGCGTTAATGCTGGGCTCTAGAAAAGGCAACTAATCTGTACGATGATAATATCTGTTTGCTGAAAGATCCTTTATTCAATCAACACAAAAATGGCTCCGTAGTCTTTGTCATAATTTTTTTGAAGAATTTGGTTGACCTTGACATAACCTGCATTCATATATTTGATCAATCATACTGCTCATTATAGTAATGGCACTGTTCCACATTCTTTCTTCAAAATGCAGATGGGTATGAGCATCTTGAACTTACCTTGAAGTACACACATAGAGAAGATGGGTGGTGACAAACAAAGTTCAAAAGGCGGACGCTATGTGGGTGGATTTTTGCAGCTCTTTGATTGGAACTCCAAGTCCAGAAAGAAGTTGTTTTCAAGCAAAAATTATTTACCTGGTGAGATTACTTGCATTCCTTGTGCCTTTTCAGCTATTTATTCAGTGTGCATAGTGCTTTATATCCTTATAAGCAGATTGGATTAACATATCATATTGTGTTATCCTCATTCTACAGAACTTACAAAGCAAGGGAAGAGAAACGGTGAAGATTTGCCAAAACCAAGGTCCCGTCTGGTGAGAATCTGTATCTTTTTTGCACACTGAATGTTCTGCATACTAGTTTGTGCCTAGGGTTCTCAAATGTTCAGCGTTTTTCTTGTTATTAGGTAGATGAAGATGGAACTGCAGTGGCATACAGTGTCAAGGGAAGCAGTGACTTCAGCTGTGCTTCTTCCGTTACTGATGACAATTTGTATGGAAGTAAAGCCCCTAGTGTGGTGGCGAGGCTCATGGGATTGGATTCATTACCATCATCAAATGCAATGGAACCGTACAGCTCCCCGTTTTCTGACAGTCATTCCTTACGAGATGCTCAACCCTTCAGGAGAAAAGAGCTTGAGGTCCACGGAGATCATCGAGTCGTGAATTCAAGCAACCTTCTCAACAATGTGGAGGGTCCTAGCAAAAGTGCAATTGAGCCAAAGCCTCGGAAGATGGCTAGCAAGCCGATTGAGAAGTTTCAAACAGAAGTTTTACCTCCGAGATCAGCTAAATCTATTCCTATCACTCACCACAAGCTTCTATCCCCTATCAAGACTCCTGGTTTCTTTCCATCCAAGGATGCTGCTCATATTATGGAAGCTGCGGCCAAGATCATAGAACCTGGACTTCAAGCGACACCTAGAAGTAAAACTTTGTCAACGGGGTCGTCATCGGTTCCGCTGAGAGTACGAGATTTGAGAGAGAAACTAGAAGGTGCACAAAAACCATCTAGGATGAATGGAGAATCCCAGAGACTGGTTGTTGATGCTAGTTCTTCCAAGTATCTGAAAGGGTCATCCACTGATAAAAGCTTGAGTAATTCCATCGATACCATGTCGTTTAAGTTTTCATCAGATAACGAAGAGGGTTCTGCTTCTGTGAAGAATAAGGGAAGATCTGTCTCACTTGCCGTTCAAGCCAAGGTAAATGTTCAGAAAAGAGAAAGTCTGAGTGCAAGTAACAGAACTTTGGATAGGCTAAAAGAGCTGGATGGACACAGTCAGGCATTCAAGAGCCAACCTCACAGTCTCAACTCCGCTCACAAGAAATCTCCTACTCACCGCACCTCGGGCGTGTTAAGGCAGAATAACCAAAAGCAAAACTGTTCCGCTGATAAAGAAAAACTAACTTCAAAATCTTCTGGCGTGAACATGCGTGGTAGTAAGACTACGACTAGCAGCTCTTCTCACAGCGGAAGGCAGACAAGCTTAGGCAGAGATGCGGGGACTTCAAGATCTTCAAGGAAATCAAGCTTAGAAGCAAGAGAGCGTGACAGGGAAATTCCATATTCCAAAACTGAGAATCTCCCTCGAAAGAAACGATCCATTGATGTAAACCTACAGTATGAAAAAAGTTACCCTGTGGGTAACATGATATGTAATGCTAGCACATCAAACCAGTCAAGCACAGTTTCAGATAGACAGTTCACGTTCATTGAAGAAAGCCTAAAGAAAGGAATGGATGTTGTTTCTTTCACTTTTACGGCCCCAATGACAAGATCTGTAGCAGGGTCAGAGCCTTCAGAGCAGGGTGGGGAGAAATCCAGTAGCTTTGCGGGGAAACATAGCAGAAATATGACTCCTAGCTCGAATAGTATGGAGCTATCTCCTCTTGGACTAAATACAATTGGTGCTGATGCTTTGAGTATTTTGCTGGAACAAAAGTTGCGGGAATTGACCCATGGCTTTGAGAATTCCCAACAAAATGTTACGAAGACAGGGACTTCAGCTGTTCGGCGGAACTTTATTTCTGCTAATGCAAAGAGTGACATACTGAGATTTCAAGACAATTGGAGCATGGATGGCCAGATCTTTTCTGCTTTTTCCCTGTCTGAGCATGATTTGGCCAGAAGAAAGTATAAGCATCAGGTGTGTAGTACATCACTCTGTTGATTCAATTTGTGCTCTTATTCACGTTTTTATTGTGATAAAGGAAATTCTGCCGAAGTTTTTGTGGTAATTTCCTGAGTAATGTTGCAACTGTTACGAACGATATTGCTTGGAAATGTCTCTCACCTAAAAGGACTTGATCTGTGGTTGGGGAATGGTACTTGAATTCACTTCTATGAGGACGGCAAAATTGAAAATCTTGTGGTTGGAGCGGTTTGATGAGGCATTTAATTAGGTTACAACTGGTTGGGAAAATAGTCAGCTCTTTTAGGAAAAGTTTGGCTTATGGATCTGATACTTTTGTCATAGATATCTTGTTGATAGGTGATAGATTCGATTATCAAAGGAAACAGTTTCTTAAGGTAATGTTGTGTACATTCTCTTCTCAAACAATGTTCCAAGTACAGGAGCCTTTTGAATTGGTTATCTTAAGTTGAGTTATTTCCCGTTATCAGTTGTGCCAATAAGTTGCAAGTGCCATTGAACTTGGGATGTTCTCACGTGTTTTATTTGCACTTATAAACACCCGACTGTTGACAGTGTAGTTAGCATACTGCCTGGCTTTTTGTCCTTGTTGCATCTCTCTGTGGAATGTCTATTTATCTGATTCATAGTTTCAGTCCTTGTTATTGCTTGCTTGGATCTATCTGTCTATTTTTCTGAAAAAAGCGCAAAGAAATCTGGACAGCTGCTTGGCATATTCATGAACTTGAATTCTAACGATTGCATGTTCAGTCATTGGTGTTGCAATTTTTCCTTTCTCGCAGTTCATTAGATTTACCCCATTAATGTTTTAACTGTGCTTTGAATGAATATCAGGGAAGAGAAGAATTGGCTGAATACAGCAGTGACAGATCTGAAATCGCCAAATTGGAGGAGTGTCTCATTCCTAGTCCAGAATCCGTTCTTGAACCTTTTCTGTTAAATGAGAGTTGCTACTCATTTGACAGTGCAGCGAGTAACAGTACATTAGGTAAAGAGCTTATCATTGATATTAATAATTATGGTCCTTGTTGTAACATTGATCGTCGGATATATCGAGATCATTTGCCCGGATATGTTATTTGTCTATCATGAATCATGATACCAGTATTTCTTTTTTTCACTTCCAGAAAGCAAGCAATATTCTTCGGCTCAGACTCAGAAAGAGAGTGGTGTAACCTCTTCTATCAGGGATTATACCGTAGAAGCCGAGGCAGACTTATCAGACTCAGCTTCATCCACCTCTTTACGGGGAAGAATTTCACCAAGTTCAAGCGAGTGGGAGCTAGAATACATCAAAAGCATAGTGTTAAATGTGCAGGTGACGTTTAAGGATTATGCATTAGGTCGGACACGAGAAGTCATAAACCCAAACCTATTTGAACAGCTAGAAAGGAGAAGAAACTCATGCTTTCAAGCAGCAGATGAAGATAACAGTAGACTCATGAGGAAAGTTGTCTTTGATTGTGCAAGTGAATGCTTGGACTTGAAGTGCCAGCAGTTTGTAGGCGGCGGACACAAGATGTGGGCAAAGGGAGTTGCAGTAATGAGACCGAAGGGAAGGCTGGCTGAAGAAGTATACATGGAAATCCAGGGTTGGCGCAGCATGGGAAGCCGTATGGTGGATGAGCTTGTTGACAGAGATATGAGCAGCCAACATGGAAAATGGCTTGACTTTGAGGTTGATGCATTTGCACTTGGCATAGAGATTGAAAGTCAGATATGTGATTCCTTGATTGATGAGATGATTGCCGATATACTGCCATATACTCATCCTCGCTTCTCCAATTCTGCATCTGCTGTGTGACGAACAGAATCTTGTTGTCTTCAAATCACATAAGGATCTTCACAATCAACTTAAGCAAATGTTCTCTGCATACTACAACGAGGTGGTTCCCGTAAAATGCATATATATAGTCCTCTCCTCTAAACTGCGATGTGAAAACCTGTGAAGATTGCAAGAGATGGTTTGTATGAAGTACAGGGGCGCGGGATTTACTTCCCCCTGCTTTCAGGGCATCGACCACGTTCAGCTTCCTGATGCAACAACATTGAACGTGTACTTAAACTTGGGTCGAACGATCAATGGTCTGGTTTTTTGTGGTCTCTATCAGAACTGTAGAAATTGATGTCCTGGTTCCGCCTCTAAGAAAATCTTCTTTCTATTAGATCCAGTGTAATTTTACTTGAATCTTTGTTGCTTCTGTAGTAACGTTCACTTAGTTTTCTTTTTATTCAAGAAATACGAAACCTCTAAGATGACGTAGTCTGGACACTATGTTTTGCACCATGGGACTACCTGGAATAGCGGCTTTGCTGGTTAGTTCGTGTTGCGGCCTCAGGTTCTTTGTCCTGTCATATCAGAGAATGAACAGAATCGACAATAAAGAGAAGCGGTTTGATCAAACCGTCTAGAAAACTAATCCAGATTTTCCCAATGCAGGTGCATTTTTCATGTTCCATAACACTTTATCAATACAACGAACGACAAAGAGGTGAAACTAAATCGTCCTTCAAAGGAATCCATATTTTCACAATGCAGCTAAATATTCATGTTCCAACTTCCTGAATCCACAAAAGCAACAACAACAAGAAGCAGATCTACAAAGATCAGCTATCCTCAAAAGATTTGTCATTGATCCATGGCAGTCAATGCGAATTAAACCAATAATGGCACCACGGCAAGCAGTTCATCAAACCTTGATCTTGCCCAATATCCAAATATCCAAAACCAAATGACCCTAATATCCGTGGATGATCTGCGAATATTTGTTCTTAATCCAACGGAATCCATTCCTAAGAGAAGCCTTGACCTTGCCTTCTGCGGCATAAGCCCTGTAGCTGGCGACCCTCTTCTTCCTCTTCAGCTCACGCTCCGCAATGCTCCAGGAATAAGCATTGCTCGTGGTCACCGCGTGGACAGAACACCGTGGACCAGCATTGGGGAAATAGACCTCGTTGTGATTCGTGGTCGCCATGTCTATCGTCACCATGCTACTCTTCCTAGGTGAAGTCACATCAATGTCGCCGATATTGAACGTAGATTGGGAGCTTGCCATTGTATGAATCCCTTCTCCTCCTCCTCCTCCAACCGAGTTCTTTGTTTGGAGGCACAGAGAAGAAGGTGGCAAGAATCAAAGATTCAGATTTGTTCTTTGTTTGTCTATAAAATGGACGGAGGCAATGTGGAGTGGATACCAACTTCTGATATAATGGAAGGGAGGGCAAGCGACAATATTCCATATATAAAGAATATGATGCTTAAGGGACAACATGGCGAGTCAAGGGATCCGAATGTACCTAGATGACTAGGCGGCCGTTCAGTTGTCACAAGGCGACAAGTCAACCACATAATATCGGTACGTTGGTCAATAGACCTAAATATGATTTTTCATACGTAATTTGGATCCAACTAATGTTGTATATGCGCATCCGAATGCAAAAAGACGAAGAATTCCTAGGCATCATAGTATAAAATAATGCAGGCACGTAAGATCCAGTCTCATGTACAATAGAGGAGGATCGAAGCTACTAATTTCAAAGAAATTCCAGATGTAAGAAGAAATCTCAGAACCAAACAAAGAATTCCAAAATATAAATTAAGAACTGGAATAAAGTCATCAAGCATGATTTATTAGATTTTTCCCGAGAACATGAGTTCTTTAGTCAGGATTTACGCCTTCAAGTACTATAAGTTTCATCAGGTTTACCAAGATGGGATAGAGCAATAATATAAATATCCATGGCGATACCAGTCTATAAATAAGCGTCCAGGGCGATACCAGTCTATCAAGGCATCCGCCCGTCTTGCTCAAAGAAACAAGAAGTTGTCCAGAACTGCATTTTGTTGTATCGAAGAAACTGGTCACGATATATAGAAACATGCACTGCATGCATCATTCCCGAAAGTTTCATTTCATTTTATCAAACATCACTCCCGAAAGTTTCATTTCATTGGTTCAAACGATGAGGTAAACCAAATCAGTGAACTCTCTTGAAGTTAGCACAGAACATTGAACAAGAAAACAAAATCAGCAAAACAAGACGATAGCGACCAAAAGCCTTGACCAAGCATCCTAGTCAGAGGTGTAAGTTCCCTAGCGCAATCAACAAACCGCCTACATTTCCAGTTCGAACAAAATCGGTTGCACTAATTGTCAGTCAGGGAGGCGAGCCTCTGCTGTGGGATCGATCCAGTAAGAATCTCGGTGATGAGTTTGATCAAAGAACAGAGCCCACCCAAGAATTTATGATCAATGACACCATTGCCTTGGACAACATGAGCGAAATCGAAAGAGCTTGATTGCAGCACCAGAATCTTTCCCATGTAAGACCGCCTCTTTATCATAAACCATAAGAATCGAACAATAATAGAAATCCAGGACAGTTTGGTCCTCGAACCATGATTTCAGCTCCTTTAGTTGCCTCATGAACCATCATAAACGATCGATGCAAATGCACAATCGGGATCTCTGTCCTGCTCATCTGGTGCCGAGGAAACAAACTTCCTCAAAGCTAGCTTGACATCATCTATTGAAAACTTCTTGATTTGTTTCCTGTCGGGCTTCCAGAACCCAGATTTTGGACCATCATAGACCTGCAGTCCCGATATTCTGAACCCCAAAGAGACACTAGTAGATTCTTTCTCTTTCTTGAAGCATTTTTGGATGTAATCTTCAGATGCCTCGGGATACCAAGTTCTCGAACCAATCTTGACATCCATGACAGATGGTTTTGTATAGTCCAAGACGATATTTCCATAACAAGATGAGGGTGAAGTCCAGATCCATCAGATGCTTCAAGAAGTTTTGTTCCATAAAACTTTGGGAAAAAAACCTTTTTATTGAACTCGGGATGTCTGTGTTTGAAGTGAAGTCGACATCGAATTCAACCTCTCTGGCACCTCTTTCATCGTTCTGGAGGCGCTTGAAGAAGCGTCCTGAGTCATCTATTAGAGGTCCAAGTTTTCCATTGAGGGCCTGGTGGCCTGCAACCTGATGATCTGTAGCCTTGAACATGTTAACTGATGAACCTTCAATAACGATTTTCAGGTTATGAACAGAAAAAATCTCTACAGCTAATTTCAGGTTCCCTTCCTCAGCAATATCATGCCCAAAACACAAGAAACACTATTTTTTATACACAACAACAAATCCACAAATAGAATCGACATAAACCTATCACAAGCATTTCGTCAACAACCACATCAGCTAAAGCGCAAAACCCAAACCAACACTTTCCACATGACCTCAAACCATCAACGTACATCAGAAATATGCATCTAATTTCAAGCCCGAATGCCATTTATTGCTCTTAGTCTAGAAACTAGCAATAGTACTCCACGTTTTTCAGCAGTTCATAACGACCTCGCCTGATCAAGAAACGAATTGAAGCGTTCATATTTTGTGCACAGTAAATCAAAGCTATGTTGAGATCATACTTCGTAGCGTGACTAAAGATAAAACAAGACAGAAGAAAATTATAACAAAAAGCAAAGAATTCCAACCACAACAAACTTTCAGAAGTCATCTCCCAACTCGCCGATGGGGCAAAAATTGATTCTCCATAGTTTCCACGAAAGATAAAACTCTACATAGATTTTTCATAGGGCTTAAGGATTGTGTTATAACACAGATATGTCTAATAAATAATGAATGATTGAGATCAGAATGCTAATTTTTAATCTTGAGCATTTATTTTTTCATCTTTTAATCTCAACAATTCATTTTTTCACTACACATATGTCATGATGCACACTCTCTTTTTTTTCTTTTTCAGAACCATCATGTAGTATAACACCACGATCATAATCCTGCATACTGACACGTGACGTCACTGCCGCTACAAACAGGATTACTTAACAAGGCAAAAATTATAACAGGATTTACATAAAAGAACATAAGAGATAGCCATTATGAATAAGTATCCAAGCCATTATGAATAAGTATCCAATAACCCAATACAGTATGCTAGTATTACAATCACAAATATAGATTATTATACAATCCCCGGTTACCAAATTCAAGTAATAGAAGAGCACCACAGTCAATTATTACAGTCATCCATAGTTTGACCTCAAGGCTCAAAGCACTACAACACATTCTAAGTAATAAATATCATACAAGAGGTCATTATCCCAGGGCAGCTACTCGGAGGCCTCGTCATCCTCACCAAAACCTAAACAATGAACAAAGACAGAACAAACAGAAAACCAATGAGCAAGAGGTTCGCTCAGTAGACCCCGGGTACTGCCATGGATATGACGTCACATACTATAACCCTAACACATGTTATAGCATGTCACGTCTGACAGTATATTAAAAGCCTTTTTATTTTATTACAAATTAAGATAAGTTTCTTTCTTTTTCGTTAGGTCATGATAATTACACTCGCCCCTTTTTCTCTAAGTATTGTCAATGTTTGTGTTCAACGCTGTCCCATCCCATCATGCCCCATTGTGGTATCTGATGATGTTTCCGCACATGTTACAGTAGTAGTGCCTTCTCCTTCCGATTTATGACTCCTCGATATAGTAGGGGATTACCTCCCCCTTATCCAATGCGACCACATAAATACAGAAAGAGGATTTTCTCCCCTTACCCAATGCGACCACAGAAAACACAGAAGGGGAATTTTTCCCCTTATCCAATGCGACGACATGCGACCACATACACACAAAAGGGGATTTCCTCCCTTTATCCAATGCGACCGTAATATAGTTCTCCTATCCAATGCGACCATATACAGATATGAGAAAGCTAACATTTCTCCTTCCTCGTCAATATCCTGCGTGTCTCAAACCCAACGAGCCCGTCTCAACGTATGATTTGATCCTCTCGTTAGACTTCGCTTCATTTCTCGACCGTGATATATATTTCGATAATTTATAAATAAGTTACTAATTCTCGTGCACAAACACATTTCCTTGGACAATTCTAATTGTTCTCCTCTTTTTGAAATTAAATTACTTAATTTATAGAGTTAGTATAGTATAAAACTCAAACACAAATCAGAAGAGTAAAACAAGGAAAAGACCAAGGCAATCACCAATCTCTAATGGCAACAGGCCTTGAAACACCCAGGGACATTAAAACAAGCATCATCTCTATCCCCACTCCATGTATCTCTCACTCTATCATTTTCATATGGTTCCTAAAACATGGGTTCTAATTAGTTTCCTACTTCCAAAATTAATTTCAGGAAAGCAGAACATGAAACAGACGGACCAAGCCAAGCAGCCATCTCGTACCACACAAACATCGAAACATCTAGGAGCATCGAACACATATCAACAGAACCCGACACCATCGTCCTCTCACAATCGCCAACCCAACACAATCAACTCCACAAATCCACCCATCACCACCACATATCAGGCAAACAAATCATCACACACGCAAGGGGACCTTTGACGGGGGGTGGATTACCTTGGTGAGGGAGGAAGAAGGGAGACTGGCGGCAGGCGGAGAAGGCGGCAGCGTCCCAGCGGTGGAGAGGTGGCGGTTGAATTATTATTATTATTATTTTATTTTTTGGAATAATAAATATGTAGACTTTTGGATTATAACATATAAAATATAAATTCTTGATAATTATCCAAAATAAAAAAACTGAGAATGAGTTTCCAAAACATTGCACAAAATAATCAATAAGGTAGAGACTTTTCAAGTAAGTGACTGCATGAAACAATTCCTAAACAATATTCGACAATGGGGATCAAAATCTCAACCTAAGTTTTTCCCAAGCCAGTACTGACCCATTGATTACTCATTTTTGTCACACTTTCCAAATCTCCCAACATTAAAACCACAAAAGCCATGTTACAAACCGCGATGACTCAACTTTAAATCGATGGAAATGATACGAACAATATGCATGCAGCAAACAAAGAACAAGGAAGCGAAGAAGCTTACGGGAACAATTATTCCGATGAAAGATTGCGATGAGTCGGCGGCGAGAAAAAGGGCCGCGACGTCGGGTGAGACAGAGCACTCTCGGCGGCGAAACGGTGTCCGTGTCTTGGGAACTTTGAGTTAGTTTCTGTACAGTCAAACAAGAATATGCTACTCAAATGAGGGAGTTTCTCCCTATAGAATATCCTTGGCTTCTCCTCAAAAGGCCTCATTTGGTACAAGATATTCCATGGAGCTATTTTTTTCATTAGAGATTACAATCCAGAGCAGAATAAGGATAATGTATTGGTAAGAATCTTAGATCATAAGGATAATTTATATATATATTATTTTTTATTATAAATGTTTATTTGTCCTTTATTTATGTGGCTAGGAGCAATGATAAATAATAATATGAATTGATGTGATATAAATTGAATAATAAAAATGGTTTGGTGGTATTTTTATAGGAAAAAAATTCAAATAGGATAATGTCTTAATTTAGTTGGGTCATCTTAATTTAGTAACCGTTGTAATTCTTTTGAGACAGAATAAATATAAGCATAGGATGTGATAAGTTCTTCAGTTTATCTTTTGTTTGGCACAAAATTAAGTCTTCCGATTATCAATCCTTTCTTGGCAATATTCATTTGGTATAAAATGGGATAAATCAGAATAAATAATGAGGGCATTAGTTATCATATTCTGTCTTTCATTAATGACATTTGATACAAAAAAGATTATAACACTAAAATCCAACATAAAACTATTCATGTTAGGATCGAAAGGGACGCAAAGGTCAGGGGTTGAGCAACGATCGACGTCAATCGACGATTGGTTTTGGGATGAAGGACAACGAGCGACAGTCGAAAATCTTGAGGCAATCGAAGGTCGGGAGGCTATCGATGCTCCGCGATCGACGACGACGATCCATGGTCGTCGATTGACGGCGATGGTCGATGGTAGTTGAATGAAGATCGATAATCGATGGTCGACGGTAGTTGAATAAAGATCGATGATCAAGTGGTTGACGCACTCGGGTCGATGTCGGGGTTAAGCGAGGTTTGGTGGATAGGAAACGTTGGGCGGGTTATAGGACGATGAACGATGGTTTAATAGTGGTGTTCAAATATTTATCCTTACAGGTGGGATTAATAATACCGTGAGAAAGTGAGATTGATAATAAGGGGATTAAAAGGATTATCCCTCAATATGAGATTACTAATCAAGTGCTATTTTTTCTACCAAACATAAAATTAACAGAATTAATTATTCAATCTCCTTCTATCATGCGTATGAAACATGGCCTAAATTTTTTAGAGCATCTTTGGTACATAAGATAAATGGGGATCGAATTAGTAATCCTTAATCCAAGGAGGAAATGCCTTTTGAGGCTCGACCCTACAAAGCCCTAAGACAAGGTTGGCCCGACCCAATCTACAGTAAAGGGATTGAAAGCCGAGGTCGTGCCGAGCAGACCCAAGCCCTTTATTTTGACATCATTGTCGTTGTCTATCGTCAAACCGCAACCCCCCGAATCTCGTCCAATCATAGCATAAATAGATTTATGTTAAGACTTTATTGTCATAATCTAATTTGTAACAAACATCTTTTGTGAAACACATGGTATAAAAAAATCCACGGATCATAATAAATAGAATTAATAATCCGTTCTTATACCATCCGCATATCAAACAAGATCACAAAGTAATATCCATTGATTTTTTTCAAAAAAAAAATGTTGGTTACATCAGTTAACCCTTTTATATTTTGAACCGCTGACACTTTAACACCCTTACCTTTTAAAATATACACAAACCCCCTCAAATTTTAAGGAGTAAGTGTCACATTTATGTTTTCCTTCCAATTTGACGAAAAATCTATTTTCACTCCCAAAGTTCAATTTTTATTTGTACAAAACAACCTAATACTACATTCATCCCACTAAAATTATTACACTTTTTTTTTTACGTCTAACAAAAATTATAATATTATCTTATCTGGAATTTTTTTCTCTAAAATAATCAAACATCTCTGATTTTTATTTTAAATCACATCAATATGAATCCATCAGCATTTCTCATTCCAATCATTTTCTCACACACTTTCAAGAATAACATGAGTATTACACACAAAATCAACACAATGTTAATTATCATGTCAAATCAACCCATATCCATTTCAGATCAACCAAAATACATGAAAATCTACCCTAAATTTATGACTCAATTGACAAAATCCCTAAATCAACAAATTAGATCTCTCAATTTATAAATTCATCGATTTACAAATCAATTTCTTCAATAATAACAAAATCTCTCAAAATGTAAATCCTATATCTCAGATTGCGAACTTCTTCAAAAGAAATATTTCTTGGTAATGACAGAAACTTTGGGTGTCGGCTCTTGAAACCAAATAGTCCAAGGTGTTGTTGTATCATGTATTTATTTTATTTTATTTGCATTAAAATAAATAAATCTATATCTTATTTCAATCCTTCAAAAATAAAATAAAAATAATCCCATAAAAATAATACCAATAAAAAAGCCCTTAAACCATTGAATTAATCGAAACTGTTGTATCAAAAATCCAATGATCCCGATCTCAGACGGTTGGGTGTTCAACAGCCGAGGATCCCAATCCTAGTGACAGTGCCTAAGTAGTTAGGGGTCGGAGTCGAATCTGGATGGTTGGAACTTCCGGATAGTGGATGGTTGATTGGAACTATCGAGATCAATGTTAACCAATTATAGTCTCTTTATCCTAATTGTACCATTTTGACATTCTGCCCAGTGTAACACGGTATCATTAGTTTCATTTTTGAAATGTAAAACTTAAATTTTATCATTAGTGCGTCATTGTTCGCCGTCTTGCAATGTAAAGTCAAATTTTACCTGATAATACGTGCGCGTGATCCAATCAACCAAGTGTTATTTATACATTGCAATAGAAAAAAACAATTCAGGGTTGTAGAGGTTACAATAATTGTAGCAAACAATAGTTGTAACCCTCACAAATTGAAAAATAAATGTCATGTTTTCATAATTAAAATTTTAAATTAAAAAAAAAAAACCTAATTTTGAAATGACTGTGGTAGGAACTGCAACCCATTTTTCTCCTATTCATTTTGTATGTGTTTTTTATTTTTATTTTTTGGAGATTTCCCAAAAATTACAAAAAAATGAGATAAATACACAAATCATACAATGCAAGATAATAATCCCACAAAAATACATTTTTTTTCCTTATCTTTATCGTCCTCCTCCTCCTCTTTTTCTTCTCCCTCCTCCACCACCACCATCACAACACCTCTTTCGTTCATCACCACCACGTCTAACCACCCAAATCGAACTAAAACACTCATTCAATCAAAATCGACATCTAAATTCAATTCCAATGATGAATCTCGAACGTAGCTCTATTTCAACAAAAAAAACTCAAACGTATAAAAGATGAAATTGATAAATAGGGTTTTGTTATTTGAATTTTACAAAAAAAATATTGAAATCATATGATAAAACACATGAATCACTGATTTTTTTTAGTACTATAACAAATATAAAAAGAAATAACACGTTTCGTTTTGCTTACATGATTAAATTATTCAGACGCACTCTTTACATAATACAAGCATACTATTTCATTCAAACATATCCGAGTGCTATTCAAAATATGCGTCTATTTTATTTTATTTTAGAAAAAAAATACATGAATATATGACTGCGTAAACACAAATTTAAAACATGATATTCATATAATTGGAAAAATCATTACATATTATCTAATATAATTGAAACACAAATTTGTACAGACATACTGTTTCAAAATAATATAGACGCACTATTTCAAAACAGTATGTCTATATAAATCAAACAATACGTCATTTCAATTTTTCTCGAAACGTTGTTCTATTTCAAATCAACAACAACGAGAATAAAATCACAAGATATAAAAATAAAATTTCACTTTTTGAATTCATTGTCTTCAACCAAAATGAAACACGTTGAGTGTTTTCATTAAATAGTGTGTCACTACAAATCAAATAGTGCATCAATTCAATTTTTCTCGAAAAATTAATTAAAATTAAACCAATAACAATGAAAATAAAATCACAAGATGCAAAAATAAATCCAGACTCTTTGAATTCATTTCCTTCAAACAAAACGAAAACACATTTTTAAATCTTGACCATAAACACACGTTTTTATCGCCATGCTTCTTTCCTTAGTAATTGAATTATGATAACTGAGAAATAGTGTTTGATTGAATTAGAGTTTTTCAACAAAACGTATTATTTTTATTATTCTTTTTTCCCTTAAATAAAATTAGGGTTTTTCTTAATTTCTTGATCAATTGTTTCCCGGAGTTGGTGGTGATGACAAGGTTGGAGATTATGGTGGTCGTCGGGGTCAGGTGCAAGTGAAGGAGGAGATGTGGTTGCCGACGGATGTTGATGGCTGTGAAATTGCACTAAAAGTGATGTGAAAGAAGGTGAAATGATTAAAAAAATGTGTATGAAATTATATGTTTGAAAGAATATTTTTCCGCCTCTAACCGAATTACGTAACGAAGTATTTCCCGATTTTGTAATTTAAAAAGTTCCGCAGTATCCTTCTCCGAATCCAATACACCAATACAATAGCCTTTTCAACTCCCCCATCAATTCCCCTTTATCAACACCACACCCCATCAACGCTCTCCCCAAAACACAACTAGGTCATCACTCCCCCTCAACCCCACCCCACCCCACCCGACTCCGCACGATGTCGCTTCGGCCGAGCGCGAGGACCGAGGTCCGCCGGAACCGGTACAAATCGACGGTCGACGCCGAGGAAGGGCGGCGTCGAAGGGAAGACAACATGGTCGAGATCCGGAAAAGCAAGAGAGAGGAGAGCCTCATGAAGAAACGACGTGAGGGCGCCGCCCTCGCTCAGCAGTTCCCCGTCGCGAACGCCGCGGCGGCGACTCTACTTCAGACTCCGACTGTGGAGAAAAAGGTATGACGATGGATCGATGTGACTGAAATCTGATGATCGATCTGTTTGATTTGGTGTGTGTGATTTGTGTGAATTTGTGTGGTTGTGGTTGATCTGGATCTGGTTTGGTGAAATTGAGGAATGATTTGTTTGAATTGTGATTGTTTGGAGTTGAGATCCGATCTGGTTATGATCGGATGATTTGGAGGGTTCGCTGGTTTGATTTCGATGTGATATAAACCAATAGTTGAGATTTTGATGTGGATTCAGAGCTTGATTTGTCCATATGTTAATCTGCGATTGGATTTCCGATTTTATTTTTTTTGGGTGATTTTTCTTTGGAATATTTCATAATTTTTTGCTTATATTATGCTTATTTGATGATGAGTGTGATGTGCTTCTTTTGTGTATACTTTGTTCAATTATTGTTTGTAGTGGTTGATTGGGTCCGAGATTCGTGAACAAATGTGTTTTTTGGTCTTGTGCAGTTGGAGAGTCTGCCTGCTATGATCGCTGGAGTCTACTCAGATAATGGGCAGTCACAATTGGAGGCCACTACTCAGTTCCGTAAACTGCTTTCAATAGGTATGAGGATGATGTGAATTGTGATGATGATCTATGCAGCCTAGTTGTCGTCAAAAGTGCCTCAATTGTCTGGTTATGTCTAAAGTATTTTAGATGTTGTAGTGCTTTGCCGGTTTGCTCCTAGCAAGGTTGTGAAGAAGTCTGAAGCAAATGTGTTGCCACCTTATAATGCCCCTGGAATGCTTAAATGCCTCTTAGTACTGCAGGTCTCTAAAGCTTATAAAAGATCGTACAAACCAATCTCTGAACCCTGGCTTAGAAGATGAGCAGCGATTGTATTCTTTGGGAACTTTATATCGAATGCTCTCACTTAATTGCTAAGTAGAGCATTTGGTTTTTTTGGTTCTTTAGTGGCTATGTGCCTTTGGCTACCTTGGTTCAGCCTTTCTTGCAAGTGCTTGTTGCTTTGTATCAGTAAAGGAACTGGCATGATTTATTCGTTCTTTTTTTTTTTTTTTTTTTGCAGAGAGAAGTCCTCCAATTGAGGAAGTCATACAGGCTGGAGTTGTTCCCCGCTTTGTTGAATTTCTTGTTAGGGAGGATTTTCCACAGCTACAGGTTCAGTTTTTAAAAGGGATTATTTCTTATGTATTTGTCTTTGGTGGTTATGCTTTCCTGGCTTTGGTGCTGAGGATTTCCTGTTCCTTTTTTTCCCCCCATTTTTCTTCTTACAGTTTGAGGCAGCTTGGGCTCTCACAAATATTGCATCTGGGACCTCAGAGAATACCAAGGTAGTAATTGAACATGGTGCAGTTCCAATTTTTGTTAAGCTGCTTGCCTCTCCAAGCGATGATGTCCGTGAGCAGGTAAGCTTGGGTCTGTTTCCTTATATTTCATTCCGACTTTTCCTATTCTGAAGGCTTAAAGAGCTAATTGCTTTCTGATGCTCATGGAAATTGAAGGCTGTGTGGGCATTGGGAAACGTTGCTGGTGATTCCCCTCGATGCAGGGATCTAGTACTGAGCCATGGTGCACTGGGCCCTCTGTTGTCGCAATTGAATGAGCATTCAAAGCTTTCTATGCTCAGGAATGCAACTTGGACTTTATCAAACTTTTGCCGAGGGAAACCGCAACCACCGTTTGATCAGGTACTTGGATCAAAGGCTTTTGAAGTTTTGTCTAAAACTTTATATGTCTTGCTCTTTGCTTCAATATTTTCAATGTTCAGGTGAGACCTGCACTGCCAGCCCTCGAGCGTCTTATTCATGCCAATGATGAGGAAGTTCTCACTGATGCCTGCTGGGCACTGTCATACCTTTCTGATGGTACAAATGACAAAATTCAAGCTGTCATTGAGGCATTAGTCTGTCCTCGACTCATTGAGCTTCTCATGTGTGTATTACAAAGTCTAACCCTCTTGCTCTTTGCCCTTCGTATAGCAACGTGACTAATAAACATCTTCACACATCTCTTTCTCAGGCATCCATCTCCTTCAGTGCTTATTCCTGCACTTCGCACGGTTGGCAATATTGTCACAGGGGATGATATACAAACTCAGGTATATGTCATTGCAACTCAGATGAATGTTTGGTTACGTTATTTTCTCATTGATAAGTGATGTCCATGGTTGATCTTGTGTATTATTGTTGAGAGATGCTGTTGTCTCATTCGTTTATTTTTATAAGTCTGTTGCTGTTGTGTCTCTGACTGGCTTCCTTTATTCTTTTAGTGAATGAATACTTTCAACTTTAAACTTGTATTAACTATGGTTGGGCCAATTTCTACCCTTCTCTACTGTGGAGATTGCAGTACGCCTGAACTGTTAATGTAGCAACCAGGGTTGTGTGATGACCATCCAAATTCATAAATGTTGAGAGCTTGAAATGATTAATGGACTTGAGAAGATTGTGAACAAATAAATCTGTACATTCATATAGCATGCCTCATACAAGAAATAGCTGTGTGCATGTATGCCACCAACTAGCAACAGAGCACAATGCAGAACAGTGTACAAACTACAAAGTCTATCCCAGGTATGGAATCGTCTTTGTCACTGAACCACTGCCTTCAGCACCTACCATCTCCTACCCATCCCTGTTAAAACTCCGACTATCTCTGTTATTGATCTCCCTAGTCGCCAGAACCTCACAATTCCATCCAAAAAATGACTGGTCAACTCACTGGAACTCCATAACCGAGTTTACCATTTATTAAATTTATCAATTGCATTCTTTAGTTGCTTTTCCATGGTCTTGTAACTTCTATGATCTTTCTTCTTTACCTGCTGCCTTTTTTATCCTTCTGGACTTGTGCTAAGGAACTCACATGATGCTGAATGAGTTTATATCTGAGTAGTCTGGGGGCAATGTGTTAGTGGGATCAAAGGTCTAAACAGAATTTGAGTGGGTCATTTTAATTTTCATATTACTAAATCCTGGTCTATTCTCGTGTTGTTTTGTGAGTTTCACTTATCCTTGTATGAGGTCGAGATAACATATTCCGCTGTGAAGTAAAACTTGATTTGTATTGTTGGGTAGTCTTGACTTCATGTGTTTTTGAAAAAAAGGTTCATTGTTAATTCCCTCATTACTTAATCCCCTGATAGTCTTGTTATTTTAGGAAGCCTCGTTTACCCTTAGAAGCGATATATATTGCCTCTGTGAACTAGATTTTAATGGTTCAGAAGTGAAAAGATGCACTGATATTCACACATTGATACTGAATATCTAGTCCTTAGTATACTGGATATGATTTTCAATTTAATGTAAAATTATATTGATTGCTACTTGTTTCTTCATACGTTTATGTTGGTTGTCGATGTTACAGCTCTTGTATATCTATGTTAAGGTACCAATGTTATTGTGAACCTTTTATCATTTACTTGAGATTTTAAATTTGATATTGTTGGTTTTTCAACTTGATATCGAAGCCATGTCTGATAGGAAGTCACGAGTTATAATGTTTGATTGCTCGTTTTTTTGTGGTGGGCTGGTGGCAAGATCATCTTCCTAAATGTGCTCAAGGCTATTTGTGACTGAAAACCTTGTTCTTTACAATATTTGCCACAATTTGATTGCTTTGGTGCAATTTTTTCAAAATAATCTGGTTTCACAGCTAGCCATGAAAATTAGTCCATATACAACACATTTACTCTGTCATTGTTTATTCTTCTTCTATCATACTTGTTAATGTTACTATGATGTTTCTTCCTGCATGTCCATTGCGACATTCTTCTCATGGTTGCTTCTTACAGGCTGTAATTGACAATGGTGCATTGCCATGTCTTGTGAGCTTGTTGACTCATAATCACAAGAAGAGCATTAAAAAGGAAGCCTGCTGGACCATCTCAAACATTACTGCTGGAAACAAGCAACAAATACAGGTAAACCTTGGAGATGCAGGAGTAAAACTTTAAATTCTATATATATATATTATTTATTTTTTGCTTCCTTCCCAAGAAAACCAGCGCTGCCTCTTATTCACTGTAAATCTGATTTTCCTGTTACATCTTCCCTTGATTTTCGATCATTCTCTTTCTTGATCAAACTCTATTGTGTATTTTATGAAAGGGTTTACGTGATGCATTTATGTGAATCAGTGCTTACTGCTGTTGCTAAAACATTTCAGGCTGTGATCGAGGCTGGTTTAATTGGCCCTCTAGTGGAGTTGCTTCAGAATGCAGAGTTTGACATTAAGAAAGAGGCTGCATGGGCCATATCTAATGCCACGTCTGGCGGCACAAATGAGCAAATCAAGTAAGCATTTGCCTGGAGGGTTTTTTTTCCCTCCCTTCATGGTCACTGCCTTGACTCTGTGGTCATCTCATGCTGGTTTCTGTCACAGGTTCCTTGTTAGCCAGGGATGCATCAAGCCACTTTGTGATCTCCTTGCTTGCCCTGACCCAAGGATCATCACTGTCTGCTTAGAAGGGTTGGAGAACATCTTGAAGGTTGGAGAAGCTGAAAAGAACCTGGGCAACTCTGAAGTCAACTATTATGCCCAGTTGGTAGATGAGGCGGAGGGATTGGAGAAGATTGAAAATCTCCAAAGTCACGATAACAATGAGATCTATGAGAAGGCGGTCAAAATTCTGGAAACATATTGGTTGGAAGAGGAGGATGAGACATTGCCTGCTGGAGAAGTTCCTCAGCCCGGGTTCCACTTTGGTGGAAACGAGCCTCAGGTTCCATCTGGTGGATTCAACTTTGGTTGAAGGTATTTGCTTTCATTTATTGTACATGCATCTGAAAGCCTTGAACTGTTTCCCATCGATTAATTTTTTTTTGATATCAAATAGAACTCTCCCATCGATTAATTATTTTTTGATATCAATAGAACTCAAGTTCTTTTTATAAAATTTTCAGGATTTGGAACCTTGCAAAGCAGCGGAGCTGCATGTCTCTTGAAAGTAAGAGGCATGGTGTCAGAGCTTGTGCTACGTCAGTAAGGGGGAGTCCGTGTCACGTCGCAGTGTGTGGTCCAGTGTCTGGTTGTTGAGGTACTCGAGTGGGTCAGTCAATATTAGTCAATAAAGAGGGCACTGAGCACAATAGCAGGGAGGGTCTGGTGGTTGTGATGGCATCATTGCCGCATACCGGCACCGGATGCCAACGTTCCGACGACCCTTTCAGCGGTTTTATTGGGCTGGGTTATTTCTTTCTATTTTCTGTGGAAGGGTGTGGGTTGGGGGTGACAGGTGCTTGGTGTATTACGGTGCACATGGGTCAGAGTCTATTGAGTTTACTTCTTTATATACCAGATGCTGCATATTCCTTTCCCTATTTGTTTGAAGTCAAGTTGCGGTTATGTTATTGTATACCGTGGAGTCAGTTTCTCGGGTCGGGTAAATATAGCTGTTTATCATCGCATTGGTAGTAGATGCGAAAGAAGTTTTGTTTGAGTCGAATAACCCTACGCTGTACTGGTAGTGTTATCGAAGTCCTGCACTTGGTTTCTTTCCTTTTGGAGTTAGCAGTTGCAATGACTTTGAATCTACGTTGAATTATTTTGTTAGGTTGTCGAATGATTGAAGTTTTATGTAAACGTGGAGTGAATTCGTACTTTTATCTTGTTTGATGCAAGTTGGTCTTGAACGATGTGCGGATGCATTCAGATGACACGATTCATATTAGACCATGATCATGGTTTTGCTTCGGATCATGCTCACCGGAGTCTTTGTTGTATCCTGCAGCAGATGTTAGGACACCTGATCATATCCTCTTTTGATAATAACCCAGAGAGGCAGAGTTCATGCGAAGGACTATATTTAGAAACAGAATCATACGCCGTTAGCGGTTATGGCATGTGATGTCCGAGTTGATGCTCAGCAGTACACTATTATTAGTGATGGATCCCTTAGGTTGAGCGATCTCATTCTCTTTGAATCCCGGGGAGTTTGTGGTTCCAACCCATCGAAATAGCAGCAAGCGGTCGTTGCTGCTAGAGCTCGAACTGCCGCTGTTGCTAGGGTTAATGACCTTTGGCTTCGACACAGCTCAAATTGTATCTTCTTCATGAATCAACACCATTGGAGGAGAAACTATGCGATCCAGTCAAAGTGTGTACCCAGGATTCGGAAACCGTAAATAGGATTGGTTCATTCGTTATGCTTGCATGATGGAGCGAGACTGAGATAGTCGTCTTGATTAAAATCGACGAAATTTCTTGACAGATGTGCTTATGTTCAAGCGTGGCGCTTCCTTGCTATAGCACACTATGAGTGCTGTCTAGATCATTTTATCGGGCGGGCGAGTTGCAACTTAAGACGAAACTCTTGGCGGAGTTTGATTCATTGATCGAACGTTGGGTTATTACATGTTTTCACCACATCAAGTTACAATGAAAACAACGAGCCGACAATGAGCGGGGCCGATGAAAGGTGGCTCGTGATCTATCATTTTCAAAGAGCCCTGTCAAAAATATTAACTCCGCGGATTTGGTTCACTCTCTATGGTCTCTTTCATCCATTCTCCAACACACAAAAACACTCAACATCATTCATCGAATCATCGTCACCTCAAGAATCATACTGTACTAGTTCTTGGTTGTGTCTCAAATCCTAGCTATTTGTGCGAGAAGAGAACAAATAAGTTTTGTATCAAAACCTGTTTAGTGTTGAGCTACTTGATGAGTCCGACAACGAAAACTGGTTTAACAAATCTTCCTAATTTACGGACTATTCGGTTAACCAAATGAAAATCTTTGAGAATTTTGTTTCGAGAGAAACAAATAAGGCTTGTATTAATGCAGGAAACTTTTGTCTCTTGTTCAGAAACTTTGTTTTGTGGATTGTTGTGATGTTTTTTTGTTATCACTGGTGCTACAAGGGTCCTATCCATGAAGGTGCGGTCACAAATGTAACTACTTCTCTTGCTAATTCCGACACATATCAATCTCTTTTGTTTCTAAAATTGGAGTTTGTTATTTTGATTCTTAAAAGTTGGACTGAGTGCATGATGAGTAATGGTCTCTTTGGCAAAGCGAAGGTATGATGCCTGCCCGAAATCCTAAACTGGCTGCGCCTAGGGAGCAATAGACTAAATATCATAAGTTTTGATTCGCTTATACAATGGGAAACCATGGCCATTATAAAGGTTCATTTTTACCAGAAACGTATTTGGGCTGCAAAAGATATCTAATTATCTAAATGAATCTTATCTATTGACTAAAATAAAAACATTAATGGTTATTATTGATGTCAGCATCTATTTAACTATCTTTTACACACTAACAATTTATCGATTTTTTAAACTATCAATGGGCTATTTTGTTTTTTTCCTTTTTTTTACAAGTGGAATAGTCTTTATATGTACTCCTTCCGTCTCATATATTTTACAACATATATATATTTTATATTATTATATACGTATGAATAGAGGCCTCGTTATTATATCAAATCACGTATGATCGTCACGCGACATATATTAGGTTGAAGTACGTATCATTGTTATTTCATGATAAATTTACAAAAAAAAATACTGTTTGATCGTTATTATATACGTACCAAACTTTGTATCGGCACGCTTGTAAAATCAAAAGCTTACAAAAAAAAAATGGGACGAAGGAAGTAACAGCGTAATAAACTTTGCTGCTGCAACTACCCCAAGTACCCGATGCCGCTATTGTTTTTCGTTGTTATTTTTACAGTAAATTTATCTAAAAATACAGTATGCTACAAATAACGTTTTATATTGACGATTATCTCTACCTCATATTCTATGTTATAGTTTTGTCACACGGTTCAACGCATTTTTTTGTAATAACTTTTCAAACTTTTTCCGAGAATATTACATTACATTTTCTCTTTTATAAAATCTTGGTTTTATATAATCTAACTGATCAGTCCTCCTAGTCTTAGCAAATGGAGGGAAACTAAAATCTTCAAGGAATTTAAATACTCTCATGTGATGACATTAATGCAAAGGAAAAATTGAATAAAAAGGATAGAGGAAAGAGCATATACACATTATAAACGAGGAAAGGTGTGTGGATCAAGTGACTTGAAGGGAATATGAAATAGCGAAAGAAAATCAGACGCATCACATTTTTCTATAATTCGAAATATCTAGGTTGAAGTTAGTTGCTTCTACATTTTACTCTTAAGTCAATTAGTGAAAATACTTGCATCATTGGTGGTTATACGATCATGTGAGCCTTGTTATACGATCATGTTTAGAATTGCAACTGTTTTTTTTTATTAATGAAAATATTTTCAAACATTTATAAAAATTCGTTACCTTTTGGTTTCCATATTATGATTGATTCAATATGTTAATATCATCAAGATGGATTTGAGAAATATGTTTCATAAGACATCTAAATATTAGTGTGTATAATCAAAATCAACGACCTAAATTTTAAAAATATTGGGGAGATACATATGGAGATGAAAGCCCTCTATTATGAAATTCAGTATCATCAAGTTTCCCATATCCAAAAATATCAACCATATTATTTTAAGTTTTATAATTATTTTCACCTAATCTAAATTCTCAAGCAAAGTGTAATGATATTTTAAGACATTTAGGAGCAACAATGACAAACACGACCTGCAAGTAAAAGGGTTCACTACTTCAACAACAGTACTTTTTATTCACATGATATTTACGAGCGATTCATGTTTATTTTAGACATCGAAAAACATGAAAATAATACTGAATTTGACAAAATTTCGAAGAATGAAATTAGGAACTCACTATGTTATGCTTCCAAAACATTCGATAAGTGAATGTGTTTATATCAGTACTAATTTGAATTACGAGTTCGAGACACTACCACATTATGATCATCCCAACAATATCAACTAGTGTCATTTTCAAAACAAAACAAGTGCCTCATAAAATAACCATAATATTTCCTGTCCAAAATGCACACCATTCCCCCTCAAAATTTCAAACGAAAAATCCCCAAAAAAACAATGGCGGTCTCTGACACCGCTTCCCAAAAAATCAAACCCAAACAAAAAATCACCTCCAAAAGCCCGCAATTCGATTTCGCGGCTGCCCCCTTACAAGGGCAAAACAGTCTTTTCCCCTCACTGCCCGAGGCTAGGGTTTGGGCTCACCCCATTGCCCTCCCTTTATCAGGTCTCAAGTGCCCTCCACAAACCCTCTTTACCAATCGGCTGCGGATAAGCCACCCCATTTTTCTCTTTCTCTCTCTCTCTCTCTCTCTGTTTGTGTCTGTGTGTCGGTTCCCTCCCTCTCTTCTTACAAAAAATTCCCCCCCATTTTATCACTTCCACTCACTTGATCTCCTCTCCGTTGATCTTGATCTCTCATCTCTGATCACGTGATCTCTCATCTGATCTCTTTGTTTCGATCAATGATCCATTTTGGTTTCTGGGTTGGTCTTGTTTGATCAAGTTTTTTGAGTTGATTTTTGGTGTCATTGAGTTTGATTCTTTGGTGGGTTAGTGTTCTTTTTGGGGTAAGTGTGATCAGTGTGGTGATTGGGGTTGATATTGAGTGGGAGAGAGTGTGCTTAGGGTTTTGAAATCTTGGGGTTGTGTGTCTGAAATCAAGGGTTTTGATCACTGCCCATTTGTTATTTTTGGGTTTATTGGACTGGGTCGGTGTCGGATCTTGGAAATATTGTATCAAAATGGTGGATCTGAGTGAGAAGGTCAGTGATCAACGGCTGGTCTGTGTTCTCCGATCTCTGTTTCCATGGTTTTGTTTTATGGATTGATTTGTGATCTGATGCTGATCAGTGTGATTTGATCATGTTTGATGCAGAGATCGGAGTCGCAAGATGTGGATCACGAGTGCCCTGATGCGGGATCATCCGAGGACAGCCACGCCGGTGACACCAAGAAAACTTGTGTTGATTGTGGTACATCGAAGACTCCTCTCTGGAGAGGTGGTCCCGCTGGACCAAAGGTATACATTCAAATGATCTTTCTCGCTCCTGTTCTTGATCTTGTCGTGTTTGTGATCTGATGTTGTGATCTTGGTTTTTCAGTCGCTTTGCAATGCTTGCGGGATCAGAAGCAGGAAGAAGAGACGAGCGATCCTCGGATTTAGCAAGGGACAATCGATCGAGAAGAAATCAAAGAAAATCGATCATTCGAACAAGGGTGGTGGTGATAAGCCGGAGAGTCCATTAAATCAGAGGCTATTGGCAATGGGAAGAAAGGTGTTGATGGAGAGATCAAAGATGGATAAGCAGAGGAGGAAGCTCGGCGAGGAAGAACAGGCGGCCGTGCTCTTGATGGCGATCTCCTGTGGTGGCTCTGTTTATGCTTAGATGATCATGGAATTTGTTGTAGGGAAAGTAGTTAGTAACGCGGACGAAGCTCTTAAAGTACTGATCAAGCATTAGAATTAGTAGCGTTATTGAGATCTTGTTCAAGTAAGCGCATTGATCTTGTTGAGGATCATTAGATTGTTGAAAGACTGTTGTGTTTTGTGCTTGGGTGTAAGCTGTGATTTTCCCATGTATCAGTTTGTTGCTAGGGAGATGAGTTGAAATGAGATGAGATGAGATGAGATGTTTGTACCATGTAGCGCTCAAATTTAATTCTATGAGTTCGTTTGATAATCTTTTCATGGTTTGTGATGATGTCTAGTCATTGTCTGTTGTCGGAGTTTCATATCATATGGAGGGAACTTATTGGCATCAAGATGGCATATTTGAAGTCTGATTTATATGCACAACATTTCATATAATTTTATCAAGAATAGGGTCCGTGGAGGACGGAGTTGTGCGTTGTTTTACATTTGTCGTTAGTAACATAGAGATTGATTGTAAGTTATATGTTGTGCATATCAAATCATATGTATGGCATGTAAACATGTGTATATCATCGTTTTTTACTTATCATTTATCTCATGATTGGGTATTCATGTTGTGTCCATTGTGTGGTTGGTATCTTCAAGATAATGCTAATTGTATGCCATTAGTTAGTTTGTGGTGGCTTGTGAAGGAAGAAATCAAGACAAAGATACAAGGTTGGTGGCATGTTTGATTGGACTTTTGAGAGTATACATGTCAACAGTCTAGATTTGTACAACAAGCAAACGAAGATCTCTTAGCAGTAAAGTGGAAAAGATCCATGGTTTACTATAGTTGTGATAGTGTATGAGACTTTTGGGAAGTCAAATGGAAAGGTATCATGGAAAATGTGTGATGTGTGTCCCAAATTTTGCCATTTTGGTCTTCAAACACGGAGAGTTATGTGATCTTTTATGATTTTGTATGTGTCTAGTGAAATCCTATCCAATCCTTGGTCGGGAAAATATACGTTACAAGTTAAATTACACCGTATAGAACTCTCCAATCAGTTCTTCGGAGGAATTGTTTTGACTATCAAATTTTGAATCTGTATTTTGGTCCAACATAATAGGAGCAAGTTTTTTAATATAGGAGATGTGTGAAATAATGGACGAGAAATAACTCATAATATTAAGAATCGGTTTAAATTTGTCATGTCCAGTAATTTTTAATGAGTTTAATCTCTAAAGGGGTGTTTGGTAAAGCTACATAATCTAGATGAATCAGCAACAACAACAAAAAAAAAAAAAAAAACCAATAACCAAAATAAAAATCAATAACAAAAAACAGAAACGGAAAAAATGAAAAGTTTTACCGCGTTAATGATGAATAACAAAAAACTGAAATCAAATAATATTTGGTATATAATTCTGAAAATAAAATAAAAAAATTAGAAATAAATAGGCCTCATGTGTCTATTAATCTCTTTTCGATTGATACAAATTCTTCATATATATCTTGTGTCTCTTAATCTCTATTCGATTATTCTGTTGTTACATAATCTCGTGTGTCACAACATAGAACCTGTCAAAAGATTAAAGAGAGGAAGAGATTAAGACAACATGAATACGAAATTGAGATAAATTATTATGTTTTAATTTTAGTTATTTATTTGTGTATTTTAATCCTAATTATTTATTTTGATAATAGAAGACAGTTTGTGTCAAACACACACCCCCTTTTCTTTACAGATAGTTATTATTCGAAAGATGTGCTCAAAGTTTACGCTAAAGGCTGTGCACAGATTATGAGCAACCGTGTTACATAGCGGGATATCATTGCTTTTGACATCATGACATACACATAGGAATGGTTTTTACTAACTGAAATTCGAGTTTTGTATTTTTTTATTCCAAATAAATTATGATTTATTATTTAAAATATACGTCTCATATAAATTATAATATTTTTTAAATTGATATTTTTTTAGAGTGTAAAATTTCATACTGTCTCTATTTTATATCATATTATATTCTTCATCATTATTTTTTCTCTTTTCATTCATTTAGAATTTTTTCTAACTTTAACTCCAAGGACATTACTGTCTATTATAATAAAATAAATGATTTCATTAATAATCATATCATATTAACTTATTGTAATTTATCTTAAACGAATAGATTATAATAACAGGATAACTCCACTAGCTCTGTTTACTTTCCTCATTTGTATTTCTTGAAGCACAACACAATCTTGCTCCTATTATGTTGAACCAAAATACAGATTCAAAATATATAGTCTGCACGTGTATGTTATTGTTTTAACTAGTAGTAGATTTGATTATTTGGGGAATAATCTAAATCGTTGAAATTTTAATCAAAGACAATGAAATTTAATATAATAGAGAGAGTTTTTAATTTAACTAAAATTTAATATATTTTGTCATATCGTCATACTCTGATACCATTTTCATCTAGATGGTTTATCATTTGGCAGCTTTGTTTAATTATATATAAGTACATTACTAACTCGTCCGCTGCATGATAAAAAATTATAATTGAGAAAAATAGCATTAGATAAACTAAAATATAATTATAATTTATATCTATTTTATTTAAAAGATTTTAAATTTATTGATCATCTCATAATTTTAGCATAACTCAATTCAGTTCATTTAGCATGTTTCAAATATAATTTGACAACGTTCATTGAAATTTTAACAATTTTAGTTAAATTGATCTAAATTTTTATGATATATATATATATATATAAATATTTCTATATATTGCTTAAAATGAACAGTAAATTATCTAAATATATAAAAATCCAAAATATATTATAAAAAGATAAATGTGGAAAAATAATTTTAAAAACATATAACTCAAATTCACAAAAAAAAAAAAACGATAAATAACTCAAAAATGTGGAATTGCTCCGCACTTTGTTTTACAAAACTCACACTATGTTTCATGGAAATAACTGGAATTGCTCACGCACTCGTAAATCCGGGCGCTCTTTTTTAGAAATTATAAATTATTTGAAAAATAAAATTTTCGAATTTTTTTATATTTTAAGGAAATTTCCATATAATGAAATATATAAAGTCAATTTTTAGATAAAAATTGATGATATGATACGAGATTAAAGATCCATTATAAATATCAATCCATAAAATAAAATAAAATAGCTTTCGTAGAATATAAAGACCATTGTGGTTAGAAACTTAGATGATTGATAATTAGTATAAGATAATTTTTAATTTTTTTCATAATTTATTTTTAAAAACCTTCTTTTTTTACTATAAAGGTTGACTATTATTTTTTCTCATAAATAATTATACATAGGATCTTTTTACTTTTTGTTAGAAGAGGATCTTCAAAAATTCTTCATATTTAATCTCGACTCTTGAACTCATAATCAAAACTCTATAATTAATTCGATACAAATTCTTTTAATTTGAATTACACTGAATTATCTGATTATTTTTTAAAAATTTAAAACGACTTAAATGCCATATCATATCATATCATGTGGTTTGTGAGACTGTATGTATAGAATACATACTCCTTATTTTCCATAATATTGACAACGGAGGATTACGTGGATAAAAAAGTTTACGACATTACGAATCATCCACGAGATGATCAAACGATATTTTTTTATAAATTTATTATGAAATATTAAAGATAATATAAGATATAAAACATAATGCATCAAATTCAAGTTGAGGCCGGTCTCTTCTGGATTTGATCCGATTTCTCCGATATTTGGTGTTGGAAGATTATTTGAGAATGATTTTGCTCATTCTTATATTGACTCCTTGAAATTCAAGTTAGAGCTCGATTTGGATGTTGGGCCCAGCGTGCTTTTGACAGCTCTTAATATAGCTTCGGGTTTTGGAGCCCAAGCAATGTCAGGCCCAACTCACCATGAGACCGATCTGGGTTAGGTTAGGGAGAAATATCCTTGTTTCAATCCTATGGGATTTTCAAAGCTTTATTGATCTCATGTTGTATGACACCATATCAACCCTTTTTCCCTTCCTCATCGAAAACATTACTGGGATACATCAAACCCTAATAAAAAAATACATTTATTACAAGATCATGAATGCGATCGCTCCCGTTACAAGATACAAGGTGATCGAATAACCTTATACTACTAAACAATTTCGAGCTAAAAACGCCTTCATACATAATGCTCTCCAATAGCCTCTCTGGTGATACACCGGCCCTATTTCGATCCCACGCATTTTATTGTTTTATTTTTCAACTCAAAATGTTGTACGCCCTTGTTTCTATAGAGTTTTCTATGCATTCGTTCCGTCTCATATATTTAACAAAATTTATTTTAGATATATAAATTTTAATAATTTTTTTTCAATTTCAATTGTCAACCATATAAAATTTCTCTATTTATTTTCTTTAATTTTTAACCACACAAAATTTTACAAATAAAAAACGATGTAAATAATTTAGGACATCTCAAAATGACAAAAATATACAAAATATGTAAGACGAAACGAGTTTTTTGTTGCACTGCAATTAACACAACTTATCGATATTAATAACCCTATTAGAGCAAGTCCAATGAGTTTAAGCAGGATAGCGATTGGGGATGAGCCGTCGGGTTTTATGTTCAATCTAACAGCTGCGCCAAGGAACCATTGGGTCGAGGATGAAGGAGGTGATGGACTTGGGCCTATCAGTTTGGGCCGGACACGAATGGGAGTTTTAGTTAAATAATGCTAAGGAAAAAAAAATAATTTGCAAAATATGGCTATGAAAAAATAATTTAGGAAAATATGGCTGAGATTTTTTCGAAAAGGTTGAATCACCATCATCGCGTTCATTTCTCAGAATACAAAGATCGTGTTCAGTATTGCAATGAATCCTTTTTTTTTTTTTTTTTTTTGTTAAATGACAAAGAAACACGGTCGTCGTGTTTAATACAATGATCACGACCGACCTCCATGACCAATTTCCGGTTAATCACGATGGTCGTGATTGAGTCAATGAAAGGTATGGATTTGAAAAAACTAAACACTACCATCGTTACCAAATGAAAGGTGTCTTTTTTTTTTTTGGGGAGGAGGGGGAGGGGGGATGGATGATCAACCACTGGAATTGTGTTTTTTTTTTTTTACCATTAACCACTGTTTATAGAGAGTGAATGAATTTATTATGTCATACTTTTATCGTTTTAGATAAATTATAATTAATTAATAAAAATATGTATCACGTTTATAATTAACAAGTTTCTAGGGATAAATATTTAAATTATCATTATTTTATATTAAATTAATTTTATATTATTATTTTTAATCCAATCACTCACAATTTTCACTACCTTTTCACAATGATAAAATTATAACATGTCAAAATCAACATGTTTATTAACAATCGTATCATATAAATCCAATTCTATTTGTTATGCTTGTAGATACCAAAAAAAAAAAAACAGTAGTCCAAGATGCTATTACATAATAAAAGTATTCATTCACTCTTAACAAACGCAATGTTAGTGTTTAACCAAACATAAGTTGAATGGTTGACCCCAACAAAATCAAGAACAAGCCAAAGAAAAATACCTTTCATTTGGTCACGATGGTAGTGTTTAGTTTTCTCGAGTCAACACCGTTCATTGACTCAATCACGATCATCGTGATTAACCGAAAAAATAAAAAAACATAAAATTGGTGATCATTGTATTAAACATGACGATCGTGTTTCTTTGTCATTTAACAAAAAAGAAAAAACAAAAAACAAAAAAAAGGTTGATTGCAGTACTGAACATGATCTTCGTGTTATGGGAAATAAACACGATGATCTTGATCCCACCTTTTCGAACAATCTTAGCCATATTTTTCCATAGCCATATTTTGCAAATTGTTTTTTCCTTAGCATTATTTAACTAAAATTCCCCAACATCTTTTATCTCATATTTTCTTTCATTATTTTAGAAAGAACAAAAATACAAAGTTTCTTGTAACAATAGAGGATAGGAAAATAAATGATCTTAATACAGATATAAGTATTAAGAAATCATTAGCTTTCTCATATGATTATTCTTTGTAATTTTTTAATATTCTTTGTAATTTTCATTCGTGCTTTTGGAAAAAAAATTGTAGAAAAAAAAAAGGCATTTTAAATGATCTTAACTAACACTGTTAGTTTGGAACATAAGAAAACTTGGATTTTTGGTTCCACTATATTTTCATTAATGCGGGTTTTGTCTAAAAGTTAAAATGAACACTCATTGAACTTTAAGAACATCGTTTTTCTTTTTCTGTTCATATTTTTCTTTATATCATAACTTTACATGTAAAAAATATGAACATCGAAGAGAGTAAAAAATTTCATTGCCCTCCAATGTTTGATCAATTGACCCCCTGATTTTTAATCCCGAATCCGCCACTGAATGAGATATATATATAGCAACACATTTGGCCATGGCATAATATGGCATCTCTTCCACTTTGACAATAAGAAAAAGGATAATTATCTCATCTTATATGTGTGACTCTTCCATATCCATACATTTTGCTCCATGTCAAATTATAACACGAGTTTCATATCCATACATTTTGCTCCATGTCAAATTATAACACGAGTTTCACTCGAACAATATTAACAAATTTTAACAAATTAACACTATTCGTGATCAAATGTTAGGTTTACCTATCCCAATATAAGATGTACCCTTGGATTAATTTGCTCTTGGTGTTTCATATCATGATCATATATATGTTCAGAGGGATATAACTCAAAGACAATTCTCTGGAATGATATCTGGAATCTGATTTATTTATGAGAGTCGGTGAAATTGAAACTTGGCAAGATTTGATCATTTACTACACGAATGGTCCGTCGAATAGAGCGCCAGAGGCTCATCATCACAAGTCATTTTCAGCTAAGAGTCAACAGTAAGAAAGGAAAAAAGAAATGGGCCCCATGGCACCGCAAGGCTATTCTGGGCTGTAAAAACTTTCATTTGATAGGGTCATGGCCTCATGGGCCTCTTGCTTGGCCCTACCAATTGGACTATCATCATTTACAACTTGCCCTTTCCTGTTTAGCCCATGCAATAATGGCCTCAGTCGTCTCACATATTTTATATTATTTATTTTTAATATATAAATTTAAATTTATTTATTTTTTAAATTTTAATTTTTAATCACACATTCATTTTTATATTTTTTAATTCTTAACCACATTATAAAAGATTTAAGATATCCATAATAATAAAACGATATAAATTATGTTAAACGAAGAAAATATCAATGTTAACCTCATGAAATTTTTTGATCACGGATTATACTACAACCCATAAATCTCACTACACTAATAGGAATTTTTAACATCTTGATAATTTTCCTTTTATATCCTACAATATTCGATTGAACCGGTCATCAAGTGATTGAAAATCATTTATATTACGATTAATATTATTTCACTATAAATTTAAGCAAAACATTGTTTAATATTTTCTTATTACAATCAGACAAATTTTCACTTTCACTGATCAAACATTGCAAAACTTGTGCTACTCGTCTAATGGATGCAATCTACATGGGATGAAGAAAGTACAATAATTTGATGAGCACGTATGTTGGTTTCGCATAAAGTTTTTTTTTTATCATCAAATGGGTTGATAAAGTTTTTTCTTAGAATACAATTAAAAAACATAATTTAAATTATTATTTAATAATAATTTTATCATTAGATCGACCACTCTCGAATCAAACTTTTAATCTGGAAAATGATAAAAATAAATCCTCACAATTTAAATGGAGTAAAACGGAGTGAGTTGTCAGAGGTTAAAATGAAATACTCCCTCCATCTCGGATTATATGTATCATTTTAAAAAATATATTTATCGATATGAAGTTTGATTCAAATTTTAGGACGATCAAATGTTATTTTTTAAAAAATTATTATAAAATACTAATGATAATTTTCTTGTCTGATTAAGATGACAAATTAATCTTCTCAAAATACGTATTGAATAATATAATAATTAAAAATATTATACTTAATAAGGTATTCAGGGAGTATATAGAAGTAAGGATGTTAATCGGATTGATTCGGTTTTTTGACGATTCGGTTAACCCTAACCCCAAAACCAAAAATTGAATCTATTAATTAGTCGATTTGAAAATCAAAATCAAAATCATTTATTAATCGATTTGATTTTTTGGGTTTTTTAAAATTTTTTTTATACGATTTTAAATAGTTTTTTTTCGATTTCGTCTTAAATATTTGATATTCTAATTATATATATTGTTCATTCAAATAAATTAAATTTTCACTACACATATTTATAAAAATAAATTAGATATATTGAGTTAAAAAAATGACATAAATTATACTAAAAGTATATAAACAAATGATTTTCTTATTAACCAAATAAAAAATATTAGACCAAAAAAATAAAAAAATATGAAAAAAGGTTTTTATTTTCATTTCTAACAAAAAAAAAGTAAAAACAATATCCATAATACTAAGGATATTATGTTATTTTAGATTTAAAATAATATAATATATTTGATATTTAAACTTAACAATCTTATGTAAATTAATTACGACAATTAATTTTAAACGATTCGATAATCGATCATAAACCATTTGATTAATCGATTTATTATCGATTTCTTGATCCGTTTCAATTTAAAAATGTGATTTTATTTTGTAAACTACAACTAAATCATTTGATAAAAAATTCGATTGATTTTAAATGATTGATTTTAATAACGATTTAATAATAATCGGTTCTCCGTTTTAACCGCCTCAGATAGAAGTTGACCTATGATTTCCTTTTGTTGTATTTGGAGCGGACAATGCACGCTCCACGTGCAGGATTTGGTTTATGTTAGTACAATGCAACTGCGTCCTCCACGGCGTAAGCTTGGCTACGTGTTACCATAAATTTTCATTTTCTAATCATCTCTACTTCTCATATTAAATAAAATATTTTTAATTATTATATTATTTAAAACGTATTTTAAAAAATTTCATTTGTGATCTTAATAACATAAAAAAATTATATCATTAACATCAAATTAAAATACATAATTTAAAATATTATTAATACTTTACGATAATTTTTTAAAACAATAATATTTGATCCTCAATCAAACCTCATCTCATGTGTGTTTTTTCAACTGACTAAAGGAGTAAGATAAAGGCATGTTGCGAAGGGAAGGGCCCGTTTCATCACATGGTTGGATAGGAATTCAATGCATTATTGCATGGGAAGAACAAAACCAAACCAAAGCCGAACTCTTCCATTCGCACTATCATCATACAACTATGGAAGTTATCACAAAAAAATAAAATAAAATAGTGAGGCCAATCTGTCAAAGATGAATAAAGTAAAATCTCTGCACCTAGTTGTCATCGATCATGATCATTAAAAGGGTCAAATTTTTTATGAAGACAAAAATTTCATAGAAGGCATCTATTCTAAATCCGAAATGTGTACTCATTTCAGTCATAACAATCAACATGAATGTAAATGTAATACTTTGACCAATTAACTATATATATATATATATATGATGTTTTTGTCAAAATATAACCATAGTTCTCAAATTTGTCGTTTAAATGAGTTTATTTTTTCATGACAAATTTGGCTTTTTGTCAAATTTGTTGTCAAATTTGACTATAAAAATAACAAAGATAAATTATAACAAGCCATCAATTGATAGCAAACCCAAGAATTTTAAAAATACAAATTTAATAATAAGATAAATGACACATCTTGACCACATTGCACATGACGATGATAAAATATAACATAATTAACATTGAAGTCACTATAATAAATTATAGCAACTTTATAATATTCATAGATAAAATTTAATTACGTATATAAAAAATGCAAAGGGCTCGCTCTTATCCGCTGGCAAATCGCAGATGGAAAGGTGGAGCGAAAGGGGAATCAAAGTGAGTGAGAACATTGCGTTCAATAATGCACTCTGTATAAGGAAATAGTTGTAGTGATATTAGTTTTACACTTCTACATCGAGACTCTACACGCAGAAGTGCATTTATGCGTACATAGAATACGATGTGTAACTTTCACCCTGAAAGTCTATACCCTATGGTCTATCACATTCAATCGCCTAACTCACAAAACTAACTAACTCAAATACTCTATTCATCGAGAATTAATTAAAGGTAACCACTTATCTATGATTAAATGTTATTTTTTAAAAAATTATTGTAAAATATTAATTATAATTTAAATTATATATTTCAACTTGACGTCAATAACATAATTTTCTTACGTTATTAGGTGATAAATCAAACTCCACAAAATATATATTAAATAATATAATAATTTAAAAATTACATATAATAAAAAGTACGGATGGAGTACTATTATGTAGTCCGAAATCCCAATTCTTGGAAACATTTGCAATCCAATTAGCAACGAAATGACCACATACTAAACTATAACGCACGCATGATAATAACTCGATTACGACAGGAACAATAGCGTTTTCTGGTTAGCATTATTATACACCCAAACCGCTGCAAAACTGAAAGAAATCCAGATTCATTGAAACAGTAGTCGATTGATAAACTACGTACAACAATTTATCACCATGAGAACCTATTCTCGAGCCCATTAATTCCCGTGAACAAATTCGACTTACACGACACTTACATATTCTTATTCCTTCTATATCTATCAAAGCTGCATTAATCAACGTTCAAATGACGCAGACACGACCCTCGTAATCACATTAACACGAAAAAGTTATACCACGATTATGACAACGACAACACTTAAACACAAAAAAACAATATCAAATCCACCAAACAAAGCTATCGCTTTACCTAATCAGGCAATCCTTCCCCGGTGGTCACCGATCACCATCAGCTCATCCTTCTCCTCAATTCCCAAATTGCCCTTCTTCTCTCCCGTGATTACCCACCCATCAGGGGCATTCTGGTCAATTAATTCATCATCACCGGAATCTAGAACATCGCAATCGTTAAAGCAACCATCAAAACCACATCCCAACCTCCGCATCCCCCCGCCCTCCGCCGAGACGCCGTCGCAGACAACGTCGTCGCGGACGGAGGCGGAGGGCTGTAGAAGTAAAAGGGAAAGTACGGCACGATGGGGTTCGGCGGCGGCGGGCCCGCGTAAAACATCGGCGGAGGAAAATACAATCCTCCTCCTCCGCCGCCGCCGCCCCGCCGGTGCCCTGAGGAGGCGGGTAGGAGTATGAGGGCTGGTAAGGAGGGGGAGGGGGAGAGTAGTAGTAGACGGTGGAAGGCGGCGATGGCGGGGGCGGGCAGCCCGATGATTGAGGCGGAGGAGGGGAAGCGATGGTGCATGTGCAGGTGGCGCACAATGTGCACGCGATCTGGTAGTTTGCGACCGAGTGGAACGACGCCGCGGCGAGGAAGGGGAAGAGAAATGTCAGGAGAGTAATGAGGAAATTTTTTGTGGTCATGATGATCGGAATCAATGGGGTTTGGTGGTGGGAATTTGGGAGAAGGGAAAAATGGAGGGGCGGTGGTGAGGAGAAGGGGAAAGAGGGAGGATGATGATGATGATTGCGTGGACTGTGGAGTGTAGTGTGTTTTTGTGCGTTGGTGTGTGTGGGTGGGTGAGTGGTTGTCATTCATGAGGCTTCACTCGGAGTCGGTGTTTTTTTTTTGTTATTCTACAATGCAATTATTTACACGTTTGATACTGCATTTTGTCATGTCAAAATTATAACGTGATAACCTGTCATGTTAATTTATATTAGTTTTTTTTATTTAAATTATAATAATTTAATTCAATATATATATTAATAAAAAATAATAGTTTTTTTCTGTGTGAGATAAATAAGGAGAAAAAAAGAAAAATAAATGATGGTGGATGGGTCTATGTAAATTTTTATATGAAAAAAGTTGATAAATAAAAAAAAGTTATAATTTGAATGAGACGATAAAAAAAGTCATAATTTGAATGAGATAATATATATATATATATTGATTTTTGAGGCTATATATATAAATAAATGATATTTTTATCTTTATGATTTTGTGAGGGAAAAACTTTGAAAAAATAATAATTATTATATGATGAATTGAAGTTATATAAAATGAAATTAAAGATGTTCTAGTAGTTTTATAGAAAAAAAATTCAAATGAGAGGTAATCACCTATGATCGAAATAACCTCCAATAGATCGATTTAAACTATTCGTAATCGATAAGAATCATTCATTCTCTCGCGAGAAATTTCCCAAGCAATCCGTCCATATACCCTAATACCCTAAAAAGCCTCCTCTCACACCACACTTCCTTAGCGCTGTATGGAAAAATGTTTTTGAGTAGAGATAGCAATTACCCAGATGAGTACTTGGCTAACTCGGAGGGTAAAAAATATTGTATAATTTTTAACCGGGAAAAAAGATTAATGCAACATTACTCAATAAATTATTTTGATTTTTTAATCGTTAGATCAATTAAATATGAAATTGTCTTAATTTTTTATTTTTTTTTGATTCAACGATTAAAAAAAAACTTAAGAACTTAACATTAGTCTTTTTTCCTCCTTTCTCTGACATCAGGGGAAGAAGCGGGGGTTGGGAACTTGGAATTGGGAAGGTTAGGTAAACTTGAGGATAAACATTCATTTTTTTCTTGCTCTTGGAGTTGCTCGTAGGATAGATAGCTTTGATCTTGATCAATGTTTATTCAAGTATGACTACATGCTATCTTTATTGTTCTGTTTATCATAAGACGATTTGATTTTTAACTCACTCCTGCAACTAATAATTACCTGACTGTGTGACACACCTGATTTTATCATAGAGGGAGCATCCACGAGGGTCGAGTCGTTGGCTGGTGCAATGCCAGCATCAGGGAGGGAGCAGTAATTCTCGAGAGTGAATATCCGAGGTTCAAACACGAGACACCACACGACGGCATAGGAAGGCAAACACTAATCGCCATAACACGGGATAAGAACGGTTAGATCAATCTGCACTACAGGAAGATTGCTCGAGTCACAAGATAAGGGTTTCAACATTCTACAAATGCAAATATACACACCAGGTGTAGCTCACCTTCAGCAAGACTAAGTTTCTAAATCACCGGTGTGAGGCACTATCAAGATTCATCTAGGAAGATCAATATAACGGGCGGGCTAATCTAACCCCGTGACATCAAGCTACCCAATGAGAACCGAGTTAATAGCATAATACATAGGCTGTATACTGATATAGCAGGTTCAATGTTATTGAATGGGATAAATACATACCCGAAGCTGTAATGATTCAGGATATACTCAGTACATATACATATTGCACAGATGCTTGATCACACAATATTACAAGATATTTCCTCCTCCTATTTTCTCCAAGACAATATCGACCTACTGCTTCTGCTTCCCCGCCGCGAATCCAGGAATACACACTTGAAAACATCTGTATCTCCCTCTATGGCTCATAAAATGTCATCAAGAATGGTAGAGAGCAGCGTTTGCTGGACAAACTCAGATCTTCGAGCCTGCTCCTCTTCATCCTTGTCTGATAGCTGAGGGCGTTGGTTGCTGCCATGATTCGCCATCAAAACATTCATTAAACATGAACACTATATTCTTGACTTTGCTCAAGAATGTAAAATGGCTGAGAGCTGGAAGAGTGATCCACCAGTTCCAGGTAGAAGCAAATATTAAAAGGATAGCAGAAGATTATACCTTTCTGCAACATTTTGCGATTTGGTTTCCACAGGTGAGCTTGCCTCTTCTGCAGGTACTCCTTTACCATGACCATCTGTACTTGGCGAGCTGTAGATAAATGATGACAACAAAGGATCTGGGTCGGGGTTTTGGTCTATATCAAGGTCCGAATTGGAGGAAAATTGTGGGTATGAGGAACCCTCCAGAAGGGATTGAAGATTAACATCCCGCAACTCCTTCAGCAAGGAAAAAATTGCGCTAGAAGCACCTTTGCGGGATCTCCTCTTACGCTGTACGTGATTTTTGGTCAAGGAAACAACATAGATTTTCTGTTACATGGGACACTTATAGATGACAAGTTAGTTTGTCAAATGCATTGATCAACGGGTCTAAAGACTTCTCAGTCGAAGCTAACCGAAAACAATGGGGGTTAAGATTCAAGAGTCTCTCTTCCAAAATCCACTAAATGATGGGCGATATAAACCCAACATAAATTGGCCTCAATATAGAAAAGCAAAATAATTATATCGACCAAGAAATAATAAAAAGGGGAATTTAAATACAAGACGTAATAAGATGACACAATGATTGATTCTAGCTTATTTGGGAGAATGCATACAAGGGAAAAGAGGATTCATGTCAAGATATGAGTGCCTATAATTGATCAAATACCTGAGATTAAAACACTAAGTATGGGAAATTATTTCGTGAATGGTATAATATTAACCCTTGTTGTTTTCATCTAAATCGTTGGGTCTTATTAATGTAACTATAGAGACTAAACACACTCCTGTCATGATACGAATTAGGCTGTTATGTCATCCACGCATGAGATAATGATAAGGCAAGCATAGACTTCGAGACCAGAAGAACAGACAGAACAGAAAGAGAACCATAAAAGATAAGTAACAGAAAGGATATCTTCAAAATGTTTCCATGCTGCATAGTTATGTGATACACCATGTCCATTCCCACTCTTTTTGCACAAACCGGGCATACCTGCATAAACAATCACATTATTTAGTACCTCAACGACAATATGTACATGCATTCATGCATGTAAACCATATTGAGCTGTCAAATACCAAAGATGCACGAGGTGAAGGAACTTCTTTTGCACATGCCATGATTTTCAAATAATCATTCTAATCCAATCAACCGCACCCTACCACACAAAAAGAACAGAAATATATACCCCCTCGGTGAAACTAAAAGATGCACTTAGGTAATGTATCAGAGTATTGGACTTCTCATTCTTTTGTTGTATGTCTCACACAAGAAGCAGATGATTTAGTTTTAAGTATTGTTCCTCCATTGTGCTTCTACTAGAATAAGCCTCGATTTTTGTAATTACTCCCAACCTCTCCAACTCCAACACATGCATTCAGCATTATGTAGTCTTATGGAAAAAGGTTTAGGCCGCCAAGCCACTAGCAACAGAAAATGCCCAAGGAGAAATTCAGGACTCTCTCTCACTCATTTTTATCTGTAGCTTCTACGTCTCTTCTATGACCTCTCTCAATTTTTCTATGTTTTTTTTTCTCATGACATGTTTATTATGTTATCAGTACATATCTTGAAAGGTTTCATACATATTTGAGAAGATTTCACAGGGGCCAGCCTTGTGCTTAGTAGAACATCGACAATAGCCCAATTCATCCGAATTCTATCTTCCACCCGTCCAATATTATTCCACAAGAAATTTCACTGCCTAAACCATTCGAACAAGCACAACAGGTAAATATTCTTCAAAACTCATACAAAGCCAAACTCAACCCAGTCTTCCTATAAGATGGCATAAACAGCCACACGGACCTTCAAATTCGATCAAGTCATTCTTGCCCGATCAAAGAGTCATATAACCAAGCACATATACCTTTGCTTAACATAGGAATCAATAACCAAGCACAGAACTCTATAATGGTTTTAGGGAAAAAAACAACAACGCATTTCAACATAACCAAAAACATAGTTAACTGAACTCAGCAAAAATGCCACTAACAGGATCACTTACCCCATTCCTCACTTCCACAGGATGCTCCTCTTCAATATGACAAAACAGCCCAACCACATCAAACTCCTCGCCACAAAAGGGACACAGAAACTCCTGCTTACACTCCTCCTCAATTTCTCCATCTTCTCCTCCCAAATAAACCTCTGCTCATCATCAACAAAACCCATCAAAAAAGTTACACCCAAGCTCAAAATAACCAAACTGGGCACCAGAATCAAACCCCAAAATAACAACAACGACCCAGGGTTTTTTCTTCTTGTTATCGAGCGAGAGTCATTCTTAATACCCTTAGGACAAAACCAAAATCAACTCCCAAAACATCCCCAAAGCGCCCTCTTTTCACAAAATCAATCCAGATTGAGCAAAAGGGTATCGAAATCTTACCCGATTTCGAAGATTGGAAGCGTCTAAAAGTCGAATTCGACGACGCGGTCGTCGAGGCCCGATGACTCCAATGATGATCACCCCTTTCCATCTGATCTTCTCCTAAAAATCTGCGACCAACCCAGTAAAATTGAACCCAAAGGGTGGTGATTGAGATGGTGAATTGAGCGCGAAGATCAGTGATTGATGAGGAAATGATGGGAAGTGAGTGGCGAGGGAAACCCTAGAGTGTGGAAATTGAGGGGGGGAAAGCGAGGAGGGGAAGCTGCCTGGAAAGGAAATGGAAGCAATTAGGAAATTGCTGATTTTATATGAGTGCGTGATTTTTGATTTTTTTTTATGTGTGAAAGAAAATGTTTTTGACTCGTTTTTGTTAGGTGCAAGTGACTGTGCGATTCCTTGCAGGTGAAGGGAGTTTTTGTGATTCTTGTGAGGACCCAATTGGCACAGAAAAGAAGTGGAAAGTGGAAATGAAATGCAGAAAAGAGGTGGCTTTTTCTCCGTCTTTTTCTAAGGAAAACATGAACGGCTGACTCCTCCCTTCCAAAAAATAGCGTTATATTAGACAAACAATTATATTAAAAAACATAATTTTTTTATTAAACATGTATAGTGATGTAAAATTTGATATTTTTATAACGATAATCAAAAGTAAATTTTTTTAAAAAATTTATCATAAAATATCAATAATTTTGTAAGTTATGTATTTCAACTTAATACGTATATGAAACAATCAGACGTGAAATGAGACTTATATTTATGTATATAAAATAATATAAAATACGTATATATTGTATTTTTTGTGGGACGGATGAAGTATGAAAAGATTGTATTACAAGCAAGTAATAGTATAAAAAAAACCATTACAGAAGACTCTCAATCTCGATTTATATGCAATAATTTCATTTGTGCATTTTTTAAAAATGTATTTGTAAAAGTTTTATTATTCGTTATAACGATATATTAAATTTAGTTTATCCAACTTAATGTAATTATTTGAATAATTATTAATGTTTCATGATTATTTTATAAAAATATGATGTTGGATAATTCTGTGTCGTAAGTTAAAATTTGCATTGTCAAATATAATCAAGCTATTGCATTATATTGATACGAAGGAAGTAGTATATGCGAATGTGTTTTTACTAACATGTTGATATGTTTTTTTTTTTTTTGAAAAGATATGCTTTTAATTCTAAATATGAACGAGGATAGGAAGAAACAAAAAAATTGAAAATGAAGTGATAATTTTAGCCCCTTAAAAAATCATATTAAGATTATACAAACATGAAGAGAATAACATGTCAAAAACAAATGGAAATGAAGTAGGAAAGATGTATCTATGCAATCTCTTTGATCGCAAACTCACTCACGTGTACAGATTCACTTTTTAGCCCAAGCATTGAGCATTCTACACATGTATATTGAACAAATGATATTACTTTCGGCTTATTAGATCAGCACTCGAGAATACAAACTTTACTTTTGATATTCATAACGCATATGCAATTTGATATATTGATGTATGGAACGCGCACTCGGACTAATGACTTTGATCTTCTTGCATGGCGAATGGCCCACACAAGTTTAGAGCGACGTAGATACCGAGGGTAATTGATATGTTAATCCCTCGTATCTGCCTCGCTCTAAACTTGTGTATTAGTAAATTAAAGTCTTTACTGTTGAATTGGGAGGAGTAAAGGTACCTTTTCCTTTTCCTGATAGAAGATCACAAATAAGAGATGCAGGACGCAACATCGAACACCGGTCCTTGTAGAACAAATTTACACCAGGAATAATACGAGTAATCCATTTTTGCATACAAACTGCATCCCTCTAACAAGGATCATCAGTGTCACCCTGAAGAAGAGCACCCTGAATAATGTATCTGTCATTGATGAAGACGCCGCTGCTAATCACAAAATCCGACCTCTATTACCTTGCAGTCCTTGCCCAAAATCGACGACATCAATCCGATCCGAAACCTTGTTTGCAGACCCTACATACACCATCTCAAGGGATTCACCATTCTGACAAGCTACAACCGAGTGCCATCCCGGCAAACTTTGTCTAAATGCTGCAAACAGCTATCAGTAGCAAAAGTACATGAGAAAGTTAAGCTTATGTGTCTCAGATTCGAACAAATATGCAATCCATTCAAAGACAGATCACCGGAGAAGCAATGTGAACAAGATCATAAAGAAACAGACAGATATGTGTCTCAAAACGTACAAAGCCAAAAACTATCGCTCGACATTAAGCAACAGAATCAAAAGTTCTATTTTGTACAGCCGACTTGTACTCAATACTTTTATCTTCTTCATTATCGTCTCCGCAACCCATCATCCCAGCGATGAAACTTTCTTACTGGGTAACAGAAGAGCACAAGGGCGGTCAGAGGCCCTGAGAATTCAACAGTCACACTCATGATTACAACATAAGTTATTATCAATACATGAGACAGTCTTAACTGGCCAGTGAGTGCTCGACGAAGCCATCCCGGCTGTTTCCCAAAATATCTCCATGGAAAGACAAAAATGCACCAAGCGTACATGTACATTACCAGGAGCAAAGTTTGTTAAGTGCAGCATGCCCAGCGACCAAAAACGAATACATCACAAGCAGCTGTATCAGATAAATAGTTACTTCTTCCCAGTTCTGTTAAATCATGACAAGTTGGATCTTTATCTCCAGTGGTAGCTGTGAGAGAGGAAGAACTGGTGATCAGGGTGGTCCACATTCAAAAGTCGGAGCCACTCCTCGGCAGCTCGTGAGAGTGTGGTGGCCTTTGGGGATTCAACTCCACTCTGATCCCAAATGGAGATCTTGAACTTGTAGGAAGATAGTCCAAATATGGGCAAGGACATCTTTGGCTCAGCGTCAAAGCCATTCTGAACCATCCTGGGGCATGAGCCATACACACCCTGCCACTCATTCTGCCGACCTGCTTGAAAGATAGCAATCAAGATGCATATATCAAGAAGGGCAGGTACCGAAGACCCAAAACAATACAGTAGCCCGTAAACCACTTTGCCCATTAAACAGATTCTGGAAACAGTCATGAAGAAGTCTAGACATAAAGGTTCTGAATTTCGCATTCATTTGGATTTGAGCCCCAGACTTCAAGAATGGATATTGAGTAGCTGAACCAGCTATAACTATGAAACAAATAGCAAGAATCCTAGACATGTATTTCATTCGGAAAAGTTAGAGCCATATGAAAAATGAAAGGGAGACATACCTTCAACAGGCGTCGACAGTGAGTGAAACGTCAAAAAACACGAATCCAGGTTCTGAAGAGTTGGACCAGTGGGTATCCGATAAATAGGATACCTGTTCCCAATATCAACTAGGTTAATGTAAAAAACAGAGAGAGAGAGAGAGAAAAAGAGCAAACCCCAAAAGTTTAAACAAAAGATTTTGAACACCGCCTGTGCTAGATTGGTTTCAGTAATTAGTCACATACCAAGCGACAGAGATCCAACTCGCAGGTGACAGATCACAGCTTCTATATGTCTTCAAATCTGGAAACTGAGAAGCGAGGAATGATATCTACAAAAAAACAAACACAAATTTTGATGAACTGTTCAGAAGAACAAAACATGAACAAAAGTTGGCTTGTCCTGAATCTCATGAAGCTCACCTTATCAGCTAAAGGTTCCCGATTGTAAGGGAGACTGTATTCCAAGTACTGAAACACGAGAGCACCAGGAGAGCTGCTGGTTTCACCCTCGTCACTGGATGAACCATTGAAGGGTATACCTCTCACAGAAAGTCCCTGTATACCCTGTACAGCAGCATCTGTCTCAGGGTCGCTGCTGCCCTCACTGCTAGTGTCCCTTGAGGAATCACCATCACTTTCTTCACCTGACCTCCTGCCATATGTCAGGTCAAACTAATGTCAGCTCATAGAACAAATAAATTCTACACTTCTTGCAATAAATATTCAACCAATCCCTTTCTGTGAAACTCACTTGACAACATCTAATGCAACGAATCTTTCATGCACTCGAATAATGCATGCAATGGCCAGGACTAGGGATGTTTAGGAACAATAAATCAGTCAAAAGTTCTGTTCACACAATAAATGATTCTATGTGAACTCCTTGGGGTTTTATCACGAAGATATCACATCTTGGAAATATTTCGGTTTTTACATCTTCATTCGACTGCATCACCTAAACATCTAATTAAAAGGTGTACTACATTATAGATCCAGACTAGCCTATAAAAATAACTGTAACCAAACTTCAGTTGTCGCTCACCGCCCTCTTGAAACTACGAGGCTTGCAAGTAAATAACGTAGGTACCATTTTAAGCACCATGACTTCAAAAAATATATACAATTTTTAAGTACCACAATTTCATGCGCCCCTCAAATCTTAAAAGTGCACACAATTTTTCCTGAGAAAAATGGCATGTTTATATATGCCGATATGCTACACTCTGAAAAGACTAAATTGAACTGCAAGAAGATCATGTTCCCTGAAGAATATTAATGCCATGAAGCAGCTTCAGATCGATAACAAATATTGCGTTTGCCGCAGCTCATATATTGCATTTGCCGCAGCTCATAACCAAAAGTCTAAAAAGGAATTTTCCTATTTAAAGCATATACTGGAGTCACCGCACTAACACACTGAACAAAGCAATTATGCAGTTTTCAATACTCGGCCACTCAATGAAATTATGCTGCGGTTCATCATGAATCCACATTTTAACCACGGCATGAACATTAGAAAAACAAAGAAAAGAGAAGCTCTGGAAGAAAACCCAAAATTGTTTACTTGAAACACAATCCATGATGGTCTCCTGTAAGTTTCTGTTAAGGGCTGTCAGCATAGAAGAGCAGAGAGCCCATTGTATTGGAAGTCTTTTCTTTACACTTGTGCAAGCAAGCATGTCTTTCATCATGAAACCAACAAAATGGTATGAACTTGTGAAACGCTCAGCATGCACATCAAACCCCACCTTTTCAATACAGTCTTTCCCACTCAATTTATTGGATTTCTGAAATCATGAAGCAGATGAAATAATTTTTTTATGAAAAAGGAGGTCTTGAGCATGCTTTTAATTTTTTTTGGAAGAATAGAGAAAAGAATGTGGAAGTACGAAGCGCATTTTGCATTCAGGCAAAAACACATTTCAAACTAAACCGGAACTGTCTGCTATCTAATATCTATAATACCATGTGAGAACTACGATTTGAGGAAGGTCACATAAGGGGTCACCCTTTAATAGAGAACCATCGGAAATAAAAAAACAGGGACAATTAAAAACAGGAAGCATCCCACTACGAAAATTGAAAAGTTATCATAATATAAAAAATGTGCTGAAAGGTACGAAGTATTAGACAATTTTCTAACATATTCTGAAAAAAAAAATGACACTTCTCGGACAGGGTAACCAGATCAATCAATTCATGACTCAACAACTTGGTGTTGACAACTCTGACAAACACTAGATTATGAACTTCTAGCACTAACAGCACAAGGTGCAGCAAGGTTTCTTTTCTAGTTTTTTTAATGACAAAATCTGGTGTTTAGATAGGCATACTCAGAGATAATCTCCAAATTCATCAAATACAATGCAAGCATGTTTTCCCAGGAGATGATGCATATCATGCTAACACGCTTTTTCAGAAGTATAATATTATGCTGTTCAGCACAATGCTACTTCAAGGTACCATAGATCTAAGTAAATGGGCAGAGTTAATAACTTAATGGACCTCAACTTTTTACCTTTTGGGAAACTACATGAAAAGAAGCCAGTATCAGAGAGCTCCCAATAGTTAAAGATGGAAAATTTGTCATGTACACTGTATAAAGTTTTCAATGATTCTCATTCTTAGATTTTAATAGCTTGCCACAATATTGACAATGATCCTCTATTGTCATACAATAGGCCAAACAATTACATGACTGTAGCCATATCTTAAAGCAAAAACTAAAGGTAGTATTACTTAGGATCCTAAACAAATGATAGAAAGGTCCCTGATTCTATATATTTAGATCCTCTGATAGTTGCATCCCTGCCTACAAAAGATTCAAGTACTCGCATTGGCTTCAGCTAGCTACATAATAATATTATCACATTATTTAGCAGATGTAGTACTAGTACCATAGTCAGAAGTCATATCACAATGCCACACAACACAAAAGCACAAATAGTTGCAGTAATATGAGTTCCCTCAGAGGTGGGCCAGGTGGCATAAATAAATCATTTGCGGAACATATATAACATTCAGCTCAATGAGCCACAGAACATAAGCTAACCCTTCAATCAACAAATTTACACTGGAATGGAAGCAGATAGCAATGAAATGAGGAAAACGTATGGGCATAGAGGTTACCTGTTCTTAGGGGAAGGTTTGGTTGGGTCTACGTACAACTGCATGCCCGACAAGTATGGCACATAGTATTGCACAACAGAATCACTACCATTTAGCAAAAGTGGTACTCCAGCTCCGTATGCACTCCATTCCTTAAAAGACTCCCACAGATCCCCAAGCACAAAGTACGATCGAAAATCATCTTCCTGATTCCTCCATCCTCTGATGCTCATCTACCAACAAAATGGATGACAACAATCAGTACAGATCAGCTTCAAACCAATCAGTTCTAGTTTCAAATTCGAATTATCAGAAACAAATAAATCAAGTGAATAAAATATAGAATTGAAAAACAAAGTCAGACCAAGTCAATATGCAATGACAGACTACTACTATCTGGAATGATAGATCAAAACCATGTTTCTGCTGTAACTCCTGATCAAAATCAACCGATTCCACTTTGCAAGGTTCAAGCCACCCGAATACAGCAGCACACCCAACCTATCATCTAGAAGTTGAAAACTCGAAAAGAACCTTCTTTTAATCTATTCATCATGAAATCCAAGATACAACCACTAAAAGAACAATCTTTCAATAGATTCACTGCACAGCTATAGAAAGTAAAGTTCAAGCACCCAATCATTCTAGCAACCACACCCCATTGCTACTAATAAACAAGAAATACAAAACCAATCCACCACAACATTCTCTCAATACAAACCAATCAACCAATTTGCTACCATTCAAGCTATCTAATGAGACAAGCGTGATGAACACACCATCAAGATATCGAAACCACAAAAGAACAATCTTTGAAACTATTCATCAGGAAAATGAAGACGCAATCAATCAAAACACTATCTTTGAATCTATTCCCTAAAACAACATAGAACATAAAACGCACTATCCAATCACAAGCAAACATCACCAAGAAATACAATCCAATCAACCGCAACATTCTCTCAATACCTTGGACAAGTACTGAGCGGAAACATACGGAGTCGTATGCTCCAAGAACCGATCCAAATTCGTCAAACTCGCCGCCCCGGAGCTCGACGAGACACAATCCTCCTCCGCCTCTCTCCGATCCCCCGACTCCACCACCGCCACACTCTTCACCACAACCTCAACCTTCCTCTCACCGCCACCGCCACCGCCACTCTCCACCACCTTCACCGCTACCCCCGCCGCCACCGCAGCCTTCTGCCTCTGCTTCTCAAGCCTCTCCTGCCTCTCCCGCTGCTTCTGCTTCTGCACCAACACCAACTCCCGCTGCCTCTCCTGCTCTTCCCTTTCCCTCTCCTTCTCCTTCTCCTGCTGCTGTACTTCACGTGATCGAGCCCGCGGCGCTTTGTAGAACCGATCACCGCTCCGACTCCGACCCAACGACCCCGACATCGAAGCGGCACAACAATGGTGTCCGATTCGCCGCCCCTCGAACTCGAATCACACTCGATCGAATGCAATCGCGGTCGATTTGGACTCCGATTTAGGGTTTAAGGTTTCGATTTGGGAATTGAAGGGACGCGGAGAATTGAGCGAGAGATATGATGATGAGGAGGAGTGGTGGGTGAGGGTGTAGGGTAAGTCAGCGTGTGGTGTGTTATAGAGGATTGGTGCCACTGTGTTGTGTTGAGGTGCAAAGTGTCTATTATGGTATAAGGCATATTTGGGGGTATCGTTCTTTTATCTTCAAGGTTTGTTGGCCCATTGTTTATGATTTGTACATATATAAAGTTTAATTTTGTGTTTTGGATACGTTTGTATCAAGGTGTATTTGATTTATATCATGAAATGATCAAATATTATTTTTTTAATTTTTTTTATAAAATATTAATATCATTTAAATTATGTATTTTAATTATATATATATATTGTGTAATTTTTATATATCATTAAGATAAAAAACGAAACTCATCAAAATTTGTGAAATATTATAAAAAATAAAAATATTACATATAATAGAAGACAAAAAGAGGATAAGTTATTAAGCGCAGATTATCTTGTGTTTGATGATTATGTAACTTCGATTTGATCACTTGATCAATTAATTATGAATAGTCGTTTTATGCCTCAGTAATCTGTGTTAAAAGAGATAGTCAAATAAATGCAGCGAAAGGGAAAAGTCACCAAGCTGTTGATGGAGAACACGCTTGGCATCGCAACTTTTCTACTCGAGCGATTCCCACCATGGCACAATTCATACTGTACCTGGATCTCTCGAAGATGAGGTGGTGTTACTGGTGTACATAATTATCCAGCCTTCGATGATGCCAAAAAAAAAATAAAAAAAAAAATTCATATAATCTTGTCTAATATATAATATAAAAAATATTATAATAAAATAAAATGATATATATAAATTTTATACTTATTTTTACATAAAAATATTGGTTTTTATATCTGACTTCACGATCAGGCTGTTTACACAGGTGAATCTCTCTTATTTCTCCGGCTAAACACTGCAAACAATGTAATCTCTCTAACGCCGTTTTAAAAATTATAGGACATAGAAAATATAATATAACAATAAATTCGGAGCTAAGTTTTATCAAGATTCTTTAGGGGAAAACAAAATAGCAACACGAAGCCAACATTGTCGTCGAACTTTACAAATTGATTACGGATCCGTTGCAAAATTTATCACATTTTTTTCTCGAAAATATTAGGAAAAATTATCTAAAAACACCACCTAACCAAGTTATTACCATGCAATATCATCCTCTTTTTTTCTCTCTCTCTAAATTACCTCTATTAGATTTTTTTTAAAAGAAAACATATCATTTTTGTGTGATTTGATTTTATTCATTTTCTTTTTGTTTTGAAAATGAATCTTGATCTTTGAAGAGTTTACCAGCATAATCTATTCAAAACGTCATTCAACCATTTTCTTCTTCGTTTTTCTCAAATGATTATTCATCATCTTCGATCAAAAGAACTTTTTATCATTCTAACTCTTTTCGATCAAACTATAAATGAATTCGTCATCCTCATCCTTGTCTTTAGTTAGTTGTCGTCGGTGGAGGCGGTTCGTCATCTTCGTTGTCAGTTTGACCTCGTCTTTACTTTGTTGTCATCGTCGGTTCATCGTTCGCAATTTGTCATCGGCGTTGTTAGTTCGTCGTCGTCATCCGTTTGTTTTCGTCATTGTTTGTTCATCGTCGTCAGTTCGTCGTTTTCGTTATCGTTCGGTCGTGGGTTCGTCATCGTCGGATTTAAAAATAATTGATTTTAATAAATTGAATTTTGGAGTGAATATTTATATTTAGGAAAAAAGATCTCCAAATTCATTACGGGTATGACAATAAAATAATAATGATGCACTTTGGTATAATTAAAATTACATAGGATACCTATCAAGAATTCATTCAAAATATTATGAATGAAAATTAGTGTCAATTCTCTTGGATATTACCTTGAAGACTTATTTTCAATGAAATATAAAAAAAAAAAAAGTAATTCCCACGAAGTATCATTTTTAGAAAAAAAAGCCACAACCTTTCACAATTTATTTTTTCCTCATTTGAGCCTCTCTCTTCCTCTCTTCCTTCTTTTGATTTGCTGCCTTCATCCATCATCATCCATGATCCTCTGCTCCCTCGATTTTCTCTCATCATTGTGATCATCGACCTTCATCATCGATCTCCAATCATGATTCATCTTTCAATCTTCATCATATCATCGATTTCAATCAGAATCGTGCGCAGATGTGTGTTTTGATCATCAATCCTTCGAAGTGTGTTTGCCATAAGTGAGTTGATCTTGTTGATGGTTCAGATGCATATTCAACGGATGATGTGAATGTTGATGTTGATTATGACCCTTTGGTTAGATGTATTGAAGATGTGGTTAGGAGAACGATGATAGATGTACAATTGAGTAATTGTGATCAAAGTGAGAAATTAGTACGTCTTATTCCTGAACTAATACGTCTAAGTAATTGTGGTCAAATTTCAAAATGCCACTTATGTTTCATTGAATTTATGTTTTTTCTTCATGTTTGGATTTGCCCAAAACTTCTTGTGCTAAAAAATGATAATGCTATTCTTGATGTCAAATTTAGCACCTAGTTTGACAAATGTAGAATTTGCCTAGTAAAATGTATTGCCCATTGGACAATCAACATCAGAGCAAGTCCAAGAGGATTTGCTATTTTGATATAGACATTGCTATATTTTGATCATGAATAGTGAAAATTTGCTATAAAATACTAATGCTCCTTCAATGGTAATGTGTTATAATTTGGTATTTTTATTGGATGAATGGTTGACAAAAAGCACACATGTTTTTTTATTGTTTTTATCTTCTTCTTTTTTTTTGATTTTTACAAGCTTGGTGTATGCTAAAACATATCATTGTCATTTTTCATACCATATATACCCATCAATATAGATAATGCCAAAATTTGCCTAGAAACAATGAGCCCATTGGAGATGGTATTTCTTCTCTCAATCAAATTTGTGAACTCAACTATTCTCATCTAACTAGATTTTTGGCAAATTATGATATACAAAGCTCAATTTAATTACTTCCAGTACCTTCTTGGCATGCAGTCTTGAAGGGTTCAGATTTATTTTTCATGTTCAACTTCTTCTTCTGTGTTAGCGATTGGATGCAAAAGCTAACCAGATATGTGGTTGTCAAAATTTCTGAGTTGTACTCAAAACTTGCTTTCGATTATTGACATTTTGGTTGAATGCCAGAAAGAAAATACCAATTTTTCATTTTTAAAATTTTGATTTTGGTTCCAATAAGGCATGATTATAAGGAAAAATCATTGGATATACTGCTTGAAAACTGAATACTTATCTGAAAAGAATGATAATGCATAACAATATATAATAAAAATAAGGATAAAAAAATTATTACGAATGATCTAAGTGGTTTCATGCACAGGCCAAATATAACCCGCCCCAAATTCCATTCCTACCGGTCTGGAGTGATTTAATTTGTTCTCTTTTGACAAGATCCCTTCCCTTGAATTGCTAATGGGTAAATTACCAACTGATTCCCATTCCAACAATCCAGGTATAAGCATAGTAAGTTCCAAAAGGGAAAAAATGCAAGCCCTGAGTCGAATAAGCGAGGGATAATCCCCGGGGAATGCTAACAATTTTGTTTCGCCATAAGATGAACCAAAGTAGTAACAAAACCGAGATCTTGACCTAAAGTAACAATTCAATGCATCTAAGGACGCATCAAAAGCCACACCTGGAACGAGCTAGCTTGAACTTGGTCTGTTGCTTTGCATCTCCCAAGGTGTATACGAAAGCTAGGCAAAGAATCACACAGGGTAGGAAAACGCCTCGATATGCAGAGACAAGCTCACGCTTAAGATGCATCAGTTCTGGAGGCGTAGTCCTACCGATGACATTTCATCCGAGCGAAACGACTAAAGGAAGATGTCATATGCCACGATGAACAAAAATGTTCCTGATGTAGAGGTAAACTTCAAAGCATTAGACCAACAGAGAAAAAAGACTTTGAGAGTTAAATGGTAGTAATAACAGATTCCTGTGAAATGAGACTACAAGTCATTAGTCAATTAAACGAATAGATCTGATATTCTAGGCACACGCAAACTCATGAGAGTTGGATATTGCATCTGGAATTCTCGACATTGTAAGTTTCTGGTCGCAAGAAGAAACAGCCGCAAAGGAGCACGACAACAAGAAGACAATAGCTTCTGCAACACCCCTGACTACCCCGAAGGGGGAATCTCGGGCGAACTCATCTCATCCTTATCTTGATCTCTTCCATTCTCGCATAAACAGAACTCAAACCAGCCAAGTAATCCTGTAAGAACTGCACCAAGACCACTTATCCATATACAACTTTTGGATGGAATCCACCCAGTGGAGTTTGAAAATGATCACTTGAGGTCATAAAGTTGTATACTTCACGACAAAGTATATGTCGGATCCATCCCCAGCTTTTTCTCACCCTCTTATATCCCGAAACCGCATACACCAAGTATATGATTCCTCACAACTAGTTTCGCGTGTAACAGATCTAAAATGTCAAATAGTGTTCTCGAAAACTATTTGTTTAAGGAATAAAGGGTGAAAATAACACACCTGAACTTAAGAAAATCCTTATCGCCATCAATCCAACACGAAAGCACCAAAGAAATTCCATTTCCATATCAAGGTGACATCAAAAGCACGCCGCCCAAAACCTCCTCTGATTGCTTCTTATCTTCTTTATTGTCTAAAGTGAACTTTCTGAGACAGCAAAATTAAACTAATCAAAAGACAGATTCCTCTTAGCATGTCCCATGCACAAATAAAAGCCAATCCTTCATCGAAGATTAACTCTTTTACATTTGCACACAAAAAGCATAGGATCAACAAGAAAGCCTCCATCTCTAGAGAAATTATAGAATTTCCATCTCTTGAAAGATTCTAGAGTTTCCATCCTACAATGATTCCAGCAATAGAGGTATCTGCTGTATTTGTTGATGTCACTATGAGTTAACTCCGTGGTTTCCTTTGGCAATCACCTTGTATGTCTTTTGACACGTACATTTGATAAATTCTGTTGACTTTTGCATGGTAACATATGTGCAGAAAGCTCGAATAACGGAGATTCAAGTTCGCATGGACTGCAATGGGTGCGTGCAGAAGATCAAGAAGGCACTTACCGGCATAAATGGTGAGCATAGATAAATTTTCCTCCAATTCGGTTTTCTGATCTTTCCATCACTTTCTGATCCCTTGTAGCTCCACGTCCTGCAGGGATTTACGATCTTCAAATTGATTTTGCTCAACAGAAGATCATCATAATAGGATGGGCAGACCCTGAAAGAATAGTGAAAGCAATCAAGAAGACGAGAAAAGTTGCCACTATATGTTCTCACACAGAAGTCCCCTACCCACCTGCCCCAGCGGCAGAACCAGCAGCAGATGGCGGTGCACCACCAGCTGATAATGCCACTCCACCTCCTACAGAAGCTAAACCAGCAGAAGCACCTCCAGCTGATAATGCTACTCCACCTCCTGCAGAAGCTAAACCAGCAGAAGCACCGGCTGTTGCAGCCGAACCACCAAAAGATCAACCACCAACACCAGCAGAGCCACCGAAAGACCAGCCTCCACCTCCTCCTGAGAATCCACCCCCAGAGGTGGCAGCTTTGGAGAACAAAGACCCCAAACCCCAAGAGCCTACTTTACCAAAAGATGTAGGGGAGGTTCGCGTTATATATCACTACCCGCCTGACCACGGACATCCATATGGCTACCGTTATTCCTATGGTCATGGCAACATGGGATTTCACATGGACCCCAGCTTCAGATATGAGCGGTCTCCACCTGTCTACGTGATGCACAACCATAACACTTTCTGGCCATCCTCATATATCACTGGATATCAGTACATCCGATCACCACCGAGGTATGCACATTATGGTGGGATAGACCAGCATTACGAACAGGAGTATGAAAGAGGAAGCAACAGCAATCAGTACATCCGATCACCACCGAGGTATGCACATTATGGTGCGATAGACCAGCATTACGAACAGGAGTATGAAAGAGGAAGCAACAGCAATAACGGGACCATCACGACCGTGTTCAGTGATGAAAACCCTAATGCATGTACTATAATTTAAATGGCACGAGCAAGAGCAGCAAAAAAGCAATGAAAACAGGGAGCCTTGTATTTCAGTAGTCCTAGAAGAATAAAAGAACAATAGACTACGCCCTTTTTGCCAACAAAATGTCCTAAATCCGAAGTTTGAAAAAGATCCGCAGCTTGTTACATAGGTGTAATGGTCTTTGACACATGACTTGCTGCGAAAGGAAGAATAGATGCCAATGCCATCTTTTAGGTGTCTAAAGCAAGGACCCACAATTCATGCTATAGATAAAAATATTCTAAAAACTTAGGATTTCACGTGTAAGATCCACAAAGAGTTCTTGTAAAGCAGCATATTCATGCATCACTAGAAATTTATTTTTGACATGGATCATGATCATTGAGATCCCCAAACATGCAGAAAAGTAACAGAAGGATCTAAAGCAAAAGCACTATTTAAAAGATTTAAATTACGAGAGAGTATGGTACAGATATTTTCTCAACAGGATAGGCAATTAAACGAGAACAAAATTGTGGTGTAAGAAGCAGTAGCATACATCAAATGTAGAACCGCAGAAGCAGTTAATAGTACAGCTTTTACACTACCAAGTAGATCAAAACTGGGTTCGCCACATAACATACACTCAATCTCCTACCAATCTCTTTGCTCTTGGATCCAATATCGAGGCACAATACAGCTAGTACCAAGCTGAGAGCAAAACAATGCAAGATAGTAAAGAACGGCAATGAACACGAACTGTAATCAACTTGCAGTGAATTATCTACTTGTCTTCCGAAACAAAATCTCCAAGCAAAAGTTGAACAATTACTTGTCACAGCTCAAAAAGCGCATAAAACAGAAAAAAAATCAAGGACATTAAAGCGATGATTTACTGCAGGAATCTCAAATTCCATCACAGGCTCATAAATCATACGCAAAGAAATTCAAGGACAGGTACGGAGTCCATGCAAAGACTTCCAATAAAATAGCAGAAAGTGAGAGAATTATGCTGTTTATTACCTTAAATAAAAGAGCATATCTATTCATCATGAACCCTCATCCGCGTCGGTGCAACTTTGAGATACATCCTCTTCATTGTAAAGTACTTCTTCAACATCATCATTGTCGCTTTCAGCAAAATGTCTAACTTGTTGAAGGATTTGAGATTTTGATTGGGAAGCCTTGTCAATCTGTTAAATGAAAAACCACCATGATCGCCAACAGCATGAAAAAAGGACGATGGCTACGAAGATGAACAATGGCTTGATGAACCTGAGCAGTTGGGAGTTGCAACCGTCCACCCAATTTCATCAAAGCTTTCCACAGGCGACCCTTTGTTCTTGGCAACCTAGAATGGCAAGAAATGCAAGCGTTGAGAACCATTGAATCTGGCTTAATAAAACAAAACCCAAATTTAACAGATCATAGAAACTGATTCCAGTAGTACAGCCACCTCACTGCATCGGCAAGATTGCTAGTCCTTGGGACAATTTCAATTATGAAGTTTGGATTGATAGAAGGTTATTAAGGAGCAAAAAATAGTTCATTCTTTTCATCTTAATTGATACATATGGCAAAGTATATGAACCAAGAAAGCGATCATTAGATGATATCTATTCCCTCATGCTACATAATCAGCAAATTCTACCCTAATAACAAAATCAGAATTAACTCAAATTGATTGGCAAGGATGCAAAACTAACAGTAGTAGCCTTGACATAGACTAAATTGACTAATATGCCCTATTATAACATTAAAAAAAAAAAAAAAAAGCTTTGCCAAGCCAAGTACCCAATGAGCACACCTCAGGCCAGCATACACAAATGCAAGAGCTGCTTATAGCTTACCATGAAAGACTCAAGACAGAATATAAAGTTTTTCACCATGAGAATGGATGAACAATAGATGGATACGAGGACCAGGCAAAATCATACAACACATACCCTGTATAAAGAGTGAAGAGTTGCACTGTCATGATCCTCGAGTAAAATTTGATGTCTATGGATCGTCAGTATATTGTATATCCAGGGAAGAACTTGTTGCCCGCCACATGTCCTGGTCATGCTTGAAAATTTTCCGAGTGTACAGGGAAAAAAACAAAGAAAGAAAGAGCAGAACAAAAAGAAACTATAGAATCTCTGATGGCCACTGAGGACCATATAGACCGCTTGACTGGTACGCTCAGAATAGCCCAGATCACCCAGGTAGCCATTTCTAGAGTGTTCCAGGCAGCCTTTTAGAATATTCATGATCATAATCAAGGCAGAAACACATTTTTAGGAAATTGTTGAGGCTCCAGTGAGAGTGGAGTGCAAGTGGTATTGCTCATAGCATGTGATTTGCTTGTCACATCTTCTCAGTAGTACCGACTAGAGAATTTGGCCCTTCTCCTCAGACAAATCTTCGAAGTGATGTAGATGAGGTTTGAAATCAGTTGTCCTTTTCCAATTGGTTTTATTTCATAGTTTGCCTACTTGTTATCAACTTATCATCGGACAGCGCGAATCCCTCCACAACTTATGGTGTGCTTCTCCTGTACATAATTCTGAGTGCACAAGGTCATGCTAAACAACAGCCATACTATCAAGGACACCACATATTTGATATAAACTTAAGATGACATACCGTGATTGCCACAAGGTGACCAAGGAGTTTAACAGCTTGTGGGCATCATTTGAATTCATAGACCGAACAATTCCTCTCATCTGAAGAAAAGGACACCTCAAAATGGGAAGTATCAGGTTTACAATTAATATTATATATTTCTACTACATGCTAGAGTTTTTTTAGGGCTGGTTCCTCAAAATGCTATCAAAGCAGTGAGACACAACATCACAAATTTTAAGTCTTCAACCCCAACCATTCTCCAATCCAAAGGTTAGGTCCAAAATAAGTCAAGCCAAGCTAAGTCGGGATGATTTGGGCACCACTTGTTTATTTAAGCATAAGAGTTGGGTTCGGATTTGGATTGGGTACGAACCTAATTGAGTCAAGAGGACTAGGCTGTCTAGGCTAGTTTTGTAAGTAGTTAGGTTTGGGTTTGGCTTGGTTAGGCTCACATATTCACTCAAGCCAAGCCACACCAAACATTCCGAGAGTCGTACACAATATTCTAGAACAAAAACTTAATTATCAAATTGTGGACAAAGAAAATCAAACTACTGAAATTGAAACTAAAAATGAAACTGACATAAAGAATAAACCATTTCCGCTAATATTAAGACAGGCGCAACAAACATAAAAGAAGGACGACAGGTGCAACATCTTTTAGTCATCCAAGAATGCTGACCTTCTTTTCTGGCAAGGTCTCTTCAAGATCAATATGCTTGAAATTTGGATCAAGAACTGGCTTCTGTCTGACGTCGGACTGCCTGTTTAGTATTCCCAAAGATCTAAGTCGCTCCTCCATGCCATGTAAAGGTGAAGGATCTTCAGCTAATCTCAAACCATCTGCAAATATGAATATGAACAGAAACAATTCAAGAACTATAACTTCGAATCATGACTTTCTCAGTGTAATACATTCAATACGAACTAGAAAATGCATTAATGTACTACCAGTCTACTTCCAGTCCTCAGCAATACTAAAAAGTAAAAATAAAAACAGTATGGAACTATGTACCTTTAGTTCCAATCCCTTCAGCTGAATCAGAGCCCTTTTTTAGAATTCCATCTAGCTTCTTGCCATTATCAAACTCGAAAACCTTAGGAACTGGAAGTGATGCACCTTCTGCATTTGAACGGTTCAACGCTGTGGCTGTAGATTGGTAACAGACAAGGAATTACGGGTAATGGCAACAGACAAGGAATTAGCCACCAAAAGAAGATAAGGTACATAAAATTGCTCAGGAATTGAAAGTTAATCTTAAGAAAGAAAAACCACATGCAATAGTGAACATATTGACAGCAAAAACACTCATGCAGGGTTATATCTCTTCTATGGCATAGATCAATCTCATTCTGCCCTTAAACAAAACAGGCATCCAAGCTAAATAAGTCGATAAGTATAGCATCCAAGCTAAATATCTAGTAATTACATGGAACAACAAAGAACAATTCTGAAAATGACAATGATAACACATCAACTTTACATATGTGAAGAAGATATCTACAAATTGACGGCATGATACTTTAGCAACAGACTATAGATCCTAAATTTAACCATGACTTGTTCCCAGGACTAGGGCTTGAGATACGGTGATATGGCAGGCCTTCTTGGTTAAATATCTGTAGTATCCACAACCCCAGAGGTAAGGTTTATGGTTGACGCCCAGTAGAACACTGGCCATTTGCAAAAGGTCTTACCATAGGATAGTTTCCAGATATTTTAGAACGAATTTTTTGCACATTCCCTAAACCGAAAAGAATTTAGAGCAAGTAAATGTTTGCAAACATGTAGCTATATGCGACGAACGTTCATAATGACTATGAAATCCGTCTTTCCAACAACTATTGTGTGGTTGGCAGAAAACATATTTAATAACTCCCATCTCCTTTAACAGCTAAATGGACCAATAGCTACCATTCTCTATTAGTTGTGAATCGAACATGCTCACAACAAGCCTCTATATGCCGGATTATTCCCAAGATCATAAGAAGTTAACTTCTTGAAAAGTTCATCCAAAATTAAGATGAATTTTGATACACATGATGCACAGAGGCAATCACTATGCACTTACAAAAGCATGTGCTTCTATGAAATAGGTAACAGAAGGCTTAATTGGGAATATTCACAAGGAGTACAACACCTACTGATAAGCAGCATGTCACTAATCCAATTGATGAACATAGAGATCAGACAAGGGAAACAATATCCTTTTTCAAATTTGTTCCAACTTTAAAGAAAATAGGAAACCAAACCACAACTGTCGGAAAAACTGCCATAACTATGCAAAGTTATCATAGGCTGGTCATTTAAAGTCAAACAGGGATTTCCCCCTAAACCAAATGATAAGCGCCAAACAAAATTAACAGCTGCATGCAAATATAACTCAAAGTGCTTGGAATACCTCCACTTTGGCATCTAGTCGTCTCTTAGCTTTCTGAGATTGACATGAAGGTAAAAGGACTCCATCCTGGTAGATGTTTAACTTCAGATCATTACCGTGGTGCACCACAATTTTCTCAAAAGTTGGTTTGAACTCCAAACCATGGGCAACAAAAACATTTGCAGCAGCTGGCTTGAAAATGCTCTGGATTTTAGCTGCGAAGATTGCAGGAAAGCCACCTTTCTGTTTCTTTAGAAACCCATCATCAAGCAAAAGGGAGATTTTCGTAGGTGCCGTGCTGCGTAATTCCTCAATGTCTTTCCCATACCAAAAGTAGCAAACACCAGTTTCAGAAATGGACAGAACACAAAAACCTGAATTTTCTGCTTCACCGCCACTCATATGTTTGGTATCGAGGTATACAGAGGGTGATCCATTGCCAGGACACAACTGGCTGATTTTTTCTTGGAACTATCTAGAGTCCAGAGAGCAACATATCTTTCACCCACAGCAGAGGACAGGGTATAATTTCCATCTTCAGTTAAAATCAGGCAGCGTGTGTTGCCCTGTATCAACAACGATAATGATTATTTCTATCATTTTGGAACTAGCAAGCACCGTCATATTAATAGAAGCAACAATGGAAGCTTAGAACACACTGGATGACCAGAAAATTTCTGGATCTTTGTGTGATCAGAAGAGTTGAAGATCTTTAATTGAGCTGATGCTGTAGCAACTACCTTTCCATCTGCTCAAAGGATGGATGCAATGTAAAAAAAGATCAAATAACGTCCCTTTGCCTACCTGAGAGGCGAGGTTATGTGGGAGCACACAGACAGAAATGTGAATCGACTCCGTTAGCCCCATAATGAGGCAAAGTCTTGCACCTCAACAAGTTTTCAGAATAGATCCTTCACAGATATCTGGTGGAGATAGCCACACTATTATGCTAAATGTTTAAGCTGCAAGAGAGAATCAGCAGAAATGAGAGGTGCATAGATTATTAATCCTACTTCAGTTAGTTGGGGTCCTGTACATGAAAATGTTTAAGCCTTGGAACACTGTTTATTTATTCAAGCATCAACCTTCTAGGAGGAGCTCTTAACACTTTTTTTCTGCCTTTCCTCCTCTTTCCCCCTTCATATCCTCCCCTCCCCACCCCGCACACACACGAAACAGTAAGAAATAGAGGTAGGAGAAATAATAGGTTTACGACGTAAAAAAGAACACCATCTAAGAGATGAGCTACAGAAGTCATTCTAACAGCATATGAAACTTAAAAATTCCGCTTCATCATCAAAAAAGAGAAAGAGGTATGTGTATGATCACACATAAATGGGATCAGAAAAGGGAAGAAAAATACAACAAAAGACTCATACCTGGAGAAACACACATTGAGGATACAGCCTTTGTTGAGGCTTTAAACTTTCTGATCAAGCTCCCACCATTAGGATCAATTTCACAGATAATGCCATCAGCCCCAGCAGTACAAATTAATGAGCGCTGCTTACAAAATGAAACGGAACTCACGCCGCTGCATAATATTATTAAGTTTATAATGTCAATCAATGAGACTTTCAAACTAATAACGCAATATGCTATGACCATGATGTAGTTAATGTTTGACGTAATACTAAGTACACATGAAAAGGTTGCACTTCATGAATAGGAACAGGCTATAAAACATCACGAAACAAAGAACAAGCAGTCTATGTCATTCATTTGACATAACAACGTAAGAGTAATTACCTATGTGGAAAGATAGCCTAATATTAATTTGAAAGAAGTATGATTTGATTGCATAGGCACAACCGCAAACAAGCTATGTATAATCTATATGTGAGTAATGAGAATAAAACCAGTTGATCAGCAGTGACCACTTACCCGGGGTGGCAGTCATGAAATTTCCACCTCAATTTCCCAGCAGCCACATCAAGTGCTAAAGCATCACCGCTCCCTGTTCCTAATACTAGCATGGCGCCGAGTTTCCGGTTCTTCTGAAAAAGTCAAACTGTCAACAAACCCATGAGCTCAAACCAAACAAATGCAACAGATGGCGATCCCTAGGCCAATAGCTAAGTCAGCATGTTTACTACAAATGACTGACCTTCCCTTCGAAAGACAACCACTTCATACAGGCATAATCAACTGAAAGATGTCCTCTTTCTGACATTGCATAAATTTTAGTATCGTCACTTGATAGAATGTCTGTGAACTCAGTCTGGAGCTGCCCTTTTATGGTATCCCATATCTGTGAAGTTCCAAAAAAAAAAACAAAAAAAAAAAAAAAAAAGTTTAACCCATGAACAAACACTCAAAATTCTACTATATCATAGTAGCTGGATTCTCCAACCCCTACCTCTGTCAGCACTCAGCCGGCCAAAGTATGAATACCAACTAATAAGGAGAATCCAAGGCCATAACTGTTACGCCAGAAAAGCCTCCACACCTTAACAAAATACGCTTAAACCATAGTTATCGTATTCTCCAAGTGCTACTTGCGTCCCGTGCATAAAGAACATTATACTTAAATCACAATTAGTTAAAAAAAAAAAGTCCATAACTTTAAAGACATAAGTATTATCCAATGTACTAGAGCCTCTCTATTCCATAGTTACTGGATTCTCTACCACATTTGCATTCGGAGCAGCAGTACAGCGTTCTGACTAAATTTCCATCAAACGAATTCCATTAGGTTGGAATAATAAAAAAAGTTGAAATATGCGTGCTTTCACAGCCGCCTACCACAGAAGATTGCACATACCTATTCCTCTAAACCCTAGTACACCCTAATCAGACCCCCTCACAGCCAATTGGGCAAAAGAGATAACCTTGATGCGGCCATCGCCGGACCAAACAGCGAAGAAATCGAGGGAAGGGCTGAAGCAAGTGAACAGGTCCCTCATATTCGCCGAACCCATTTCGCTCCTAATCCCAAAACAGAAACACAGCAAAAATCAACGGAACAATCGATGGTTTAACCAGGTAGCTAGCATGTAATATGTGTGCAATACAAATATTTACGAAGGGTAATGATTATTGAAGTTATGTATTTCTCTTGTCACGAAATATAAGAATATTTTGATTTGACGGACGAATGTATATATGTATTGAATTTATTATTGAATAAAACAAAAAAAAAACAATTTTTTTAAATAATAATAAGATTTATTATAGTGTGTAAAAAAAAAAATGTCAGTGAGCTATGAATTCAGGACAATGGAAGAATATAACAATCATATACTCCCCTATCATGATATAAACATATACATGCACTGTGCCCATCAATAATGAAAGTAATCACCCTTCACTAATCAACACATTTTTTTTTTTTAAGTATTCTCTTCATCCTATTATTTTTATGTCATTTTGTCATTTTGAGTTGTCTAAGTTGCTAAAAAACATTTGTAATGTTTTCGTATTTTGAATGTTTTGTGTGATTAGTGATTAAAGAAGTTAGAGAAAGACGGATAATTCATCTTATGAACAACATTCAACACATTATCATCCTTGTTTTAATCTCATATTAATGAACTATAATTTCATAAGGATGAGTCGTTGGTGTTGCAGTAGCAATCAACATTATCGTTATGAATTGCACCTCTTCTTCTCACATCATGTTCTATTATGAATTATATTTTTTTTTTTTTTTAAACTACAATTCATAATAGAATAAGATGTAGTTCATGAAAAATATAATTCACGATAATCAACCTGACTACTACTGCAATACCAATAATTTTCCTATTCTATAATATATCTTCACACTTATCCGACTGTCGCCAACTAATTAATGCACTCAAAGCCAAGGACACAGATATAAGACGAAGTTCTTAATGATTACTTATAGCTTATGATGTATTTTCAAGAAGTCTCTTACTCATATGGATGTCTAAAAAAGTCAATAAAATAGCTCATGAAATGACTTGTTTGCCTCCGAATGTCATCGGAGGAAGGAATGGGTTAACACCCTACCCCCTCGGCTCGAGAAAATGAATAATATGACCTCGTCCATAATAAACCTTTCAGAAAAAAAAAATCTTAACAATCAATGTTTGATGCACAAAACTGAACTCTTTTATCAAAACCCGTATTGGTTTAACCCAATCTTCCGTGTCTTACCATACAAAATGGATCCCTTCCTCTCAATTGCACCTATTCCTCTCGTGATAAATCTCATTCCATGTCATTCATGAACAACACAAATTTCATGTGCTAACATCCCTTGTCGTTTTGCTCACGTCTAACGCACTCAATCGACCCCCTTTTCTTCCTAATCAAATCCCCCAAACCCTAATCAAAACCCCCAAATTTCACCCCAAAATCCACCCCTCCCATGGCGGTGGCATCGATGGCGACGGCCGCGGGAGCGATGGTGATACTCTACTACATCCTCAACCGCCGCCTCGTCGCCGCCGCCAAGGGAGACGACCACGACGACGATAACCGGACCGATGACGAGTCGAAATCGAGCAGATCATTGAGGAAGAAGATCGCGAGGCGACCTGCTCAGGCTCCGGGGAATTGGTTCGAGACGATTAGTACGTTGTCGGAGACGCTTCGGTTTACGTATTCGGAGACGCTTGGGAAGTGGCCGATCGGGGACTTGGCGTTTGGGATTAATTACTTGATTCGACGGCAGGTATCGGGTTTGGGGATGATTGTGGTTTGGGGATGTTGATGGGTGAAATTGCGGTTTGTGTAGCTGAAATTTCAGCCAGCTTGTTGTTGCAGTGGTGTTGGTCGTTGACCTGCAAAAAAGCTTTTGAAAGTTAATTGTGTAGTTAACTTAGTTGTGATTGGTTGGCTGGTGATGATTGGTACTGTGTATTTTGGTCAAAATTTGGTATTGTGTGTTTCGTTGTATGCTTGTGAGTGATCAATTACGTGTTATTCGGGGTTCATAGTTTGATTCTATAAATGCTTCATGATGCTTGTTGTTTGGATCCTTATCAATGGTATTAGGTGCTTAATAAAGCATTTGACTCTTCGTGGAAGGATGATCCGATCTTCTAGTTCTAGATTAGTGAAAATTATTAGAAGGGATGATCCATCTTTTTGACCAGAGAATATAATAATGAACTTTTAGGAAAAAGCCCCTTTCTTGATCTCAACACTAGTTCTGCTGCTGGGGTGGTTGTAACTTAACAAGTAGATAGTAGTTATTGGCCGATCTTCTTGATATTTCAGCTTATCCCAAAGCAGCAAAGAGAAAATCTTATATCAATAATGTGCTGCACCTTTTTGAACTCAAAATTTCTCCTTATTACGCTTGCTTCTATATTTTCCTTTGATGGGCATCATCCTTCTGTTATCTAAGCTATTGGGAATCATATTTGACAGGGTGATTTACCGTTGTCTAGTGTGTATGCTGGAAGTGATTGTGTAAAACTTCGGGATCTTGATATAATTGATGAGCTTAAGTATTTCGTGAGATTGGTGACTATATGCATGTTTTTCTCGAAGAAGCCATTTCCTGTATTCTTAGAGTCTACGGGCTTCTCGGAAGCTGATGTTCTTCTCCAAGAGCGCAAGGCTGGGGTATGTAGTTGATCCTTCTTTGCTTCTTTTTTGTTGTTACATTGGAGGGTGACATTGACTCTTAAGAATTTAACGATTGAACTGAAAGTTACTGAGATTGGCTACAGTTATTACAGTCTGCATAAGATACTATTCTGCTGAGCGCACTTGGTTTTAGAAGATGATTGCACATTGTTGAGTTACATGACATGTGGAAATAACTGTTCCTATTTGTCTGATGTCAAATGGTTTCCCAGTGATACATGGATAAATAAGTACCAAATCAGTAGTGGCCTTTTATCCTTACTTTTTCCAACCCTTTTAAACTGCAAAAGAACAGAATCATTGTCACAAGGCGACAAAGCGGTAAAGCAAGCAGAGGGTTCTGAAAATTCCTAGGTGATCGTGACTGCCTATTGGTCCATGGGGCGATAAATCGACCATTTGTCATAAATTGTGCACATATATATATATTTAACTAATTGCAGATAAATTAGAGCTTATATATAGCGGTCATTGTGGTATATATGCCAGCCATAATGGTCAGTATATAGATCAATGAAGACGATGATGATGTATGAGAGGGAGTATGAATTGCAATTTGATTGTAAATACGGACATTGAAATGCTTTTTATTGTGCAAAATAGACCATGTTTGATAAAGAAGAGCGAATAAAATAGTGAGAGTATTTCGTCACAATTGAGACATCAAAATCCTCCCCAATAATCCGGCCTGATTGTTACTAATGTCTTGAACTTGTCACAGATTCTGAAGCCTGCTTTCACGATCTTATGCGACCAGAGTTCGAAATGCTTTTTGTTGGTAATACGTGGCACTCATAGTATCAAAGACACACTAACAGCAGCAACTGGTGCTGTGGTTCCTTTTCACCATTCCATTTTACATGAAGGGGGCATAAGCAATCTAGTTTTGGGTTATGCACACTGTGGTATGGTTGCAGCAGCCCGCTGGATTGCAAAGCTCAGCACCCCTTGCTTGTTGAAGGCTCTTGATGAACGTCCTGACTACAAAATCAGGGTAATTTTATTGTCTTTGCAGACCTATGGGGTTTCTTCTGTAAGATTGACTTGATTTTCAACTAATTTAGTACTAATATGTTATGCAATATTTTCCAGCAATCTTATAATGCCCGCACTCGTCTTTTAATTTTATCTATGTCTTGCTGCTTTGTATTTGTGGGGCTTTTGAAGCCATAGCTAGGGCCCTTCTGCATTGTTTTAATCACAAGTGTTTTAATGATGCTCTTTCTTTCGCCATCTTCATGAAGTAAAATTATCAAGCATGTTAGTATGAGTAGTAGTAGTTAGTATGAGTTGGCTTGGTGCAGTTAGGCTAGTGTCTTAAGATCAGGAGTTTTGGCTAGTCACTTATGAGGTCTTGATGAATTCTTTGTGCGAATTTTTGCCCTGGCTGCCAAAAGTATAGTGGACTGAGAGACTATTTAAACAATTTTGTGATTTAAGATTCAACCAGGCAGTGACGATGTTGGTCTTGTTTGCCTTACAAATTTCTTTTTCTTTATATTTCAGATTGTTGGTCATTCACTTGGTGGTGGTACTGCTGCTTTGTTGACTTACATTCTTCGGGAGCAAAAAGAGTTGGCATCTAGCACTTGCATCACATTTGCTCCTGGTATGTGAATGTGAAGTTTTTCGATGTTGGCGTAGTGAGCCTGTATTTTTTTGATTCGAGAGACTTTTTTCTCCCTTGATGAATTATAAAGGCACTAACCCCCAAGGTTTACACCTCCTAGTTATCTGGTAGAATGCTTGTTTGATAATTCACTGCATTGTTCTCTTGGTTAATGCTCGACATAGAAACTTTGGGTAATTTGTATAGATGCTTGACTTTCAACTGATCTCGAATTAGAGACGTCAAGGGAAGTGTACTAACTTCCTGAGTTGGCAGTTAGTTGCTTATCCAATAATGATGTTACATCACTTATAAAAATTAAAATGAATGAATAAATAAAAAATAATAATAAGTGGTCGGCATGAGATATTGTTCAAGGGCCTTTAAAGCGGTAGAAGCTCGGCAAGAGTTTTTGCAAATTCTGTGATTATGGTCTGTCTTGTACAAAAAAATAAAAATAAAACAAAAATAAAACAAAACAAAAATAAATAAATAAATAAAATGACATGTATTCTACGTCTGTTGCCTGAGCTCTTTTCTTGAGCTTCATGGTGACCTTTTAGTTACTAGCAGCTTTTTTTACACCATCGTTGAAAAGAATCATTTCTGATTTCAACTGCAAACTTGCAGCTGCTTGTATGACATGGGAGCTAGCTGAATCTGGAACACATTTTGTTACTGCAATCGTCAATAATTCTGATTTAGTTCCCTCATTTTCACCGGCATCAGTCGATGATCTTCGATCTGAGGTGCTGTAATCCTCTAAACCCCTCTATTGTCATTTCATTTTGGTTAGCATTTCATTTTGGTTTTAGCTTTGCCTTCAGCAGAATGCTTTCTGATTATGTGTAACCTTTTTGGAGCAGGTCACAGCATCATCTTGGATGAGTGATCTACGTGATCAAGTTGAGCGAACTAGAGTATTAAACGTGGTCTTCCGGTCTGCTTCTGCTATAGGATCCCATCTGCCTTCTATTGCAAAAGCTAAGGCAAGAGTTGCTGGAGCTGGAGCTCTTCTGTCACCTGTTTCTAGTAGGACTCAGGTATGTTGGCTAGGGATTGCTTGTGATATGTTTCTGTCCTCTTCTGTGTCATGCTGTATCTTCTGTTAACTATCAATGTTAGCTTCTCGATGGGAATTTTTCTACTCAATATTTTCTTCTAGTTGGCTCTTCTGTTTTGGCTTGCTTGATCCCCCCCCCC
>LIEC01012500.1:0-129284 GCA_001925005.1 Drosera capensis | reverse complement strand
ACCCCCCCCCCCCCCTCTCCTTGCTCAATGCTGGGCATGATGTAATTGTGCCTTCTGAATTTCAGGTAGTGATGAAACGTGCACAGAATGTCGCCCAAGCAGTTGCCCGTACCCGTCCAACCTTGTTATCTTCATGGTCATGCATGGGTGCTCGCCGCCGAAATGTTGTGCCATCATTGATCACGAAAGAAGAAGATACTGCTGAAGCTGTCTTGATCTCTGGGACCACATTAGAAGCTCACTCAGCTGAAAAACTTGCGAGGGACCCAGAAATGGATACCGTTGGATATGCATCTTCAAGTGGAGAGTCCGGACGTGACACAGACGAGGAGGAGGGAAACTTCATGTGCGTGGATACTGAGAAAGAGATCGGCGCATCTGACATGGAAGCGGTGACCCAAGGAGAACTATGGCTTCAACTGGAGAAGGAGCTCAACCAGCAAGAAGAGGATGCTGCAGTTGATATACAGGAGGAAGAAGCCGCTGTCGCAAAAGAAATCATAGAAGAAGCCAATGTATTGGCCAATGCTGTCGATAGAAGTACTGCACTGCCCTCATCGGACGTCTCAGAAAGCTGTAGGTTCTATCCCCCGGGTCGCATCATGCATCTTGTTACTTTCCCATCGCCTGATCATGGCGGTTCTGCGGATGAGGACTCTGTTCCAGGACGTGTGGGCATTTATGAGACACCGCGACATTTGTATAGTAAGCTTAGACTGACGAAAACTATGATCAAAGATCATTATATGCCGATGTATAAAAGATCGATGGAATTGGTAATTAATCAGCTGGAGAATGAGGAAGCATATGTTTACGTATCGTGTGAAGACTAACTTGGATCATAGTAATAGCAACCTGGCCTGCAAGGGTTTATATATAACATCGTTCATACTGTGTCAATCCTGTAAGTTGCCTGCTTTGCTTCTGCTGTGGTTCATTTTGGTTGCTATTAATCCCTCTCTTTGGGAAGGGATCGTGCGAGAAGGAAACGAAAACCTTGGATGAGAGCTTTAATGCAATCGATCTGCGGTTCTTCAGATACGTGGACCTTTGAGGCATTCAGATACCAGTTTATTCTTGGAATGATCATAACTGGGTTGAGGATGTCTTGATTGTTTTTTAAAACGTCGTATCGAATCTATCACAATGAGAATTTACATGGCGCATAATGAGTTTTACATGATATTATAGTACTTGATATATGTTTCAAAAACATTGATGGAAGCCAAATCAAATCAAACCAAGCCTGTAAGATGACTACATGAATACAACAACATTATAATCTTCCGTCTTGTGTAGGACGGAAGGCAAATTCTCAAAGGAAACCTTCAATTGATACCAAATCGTTAATAAAGGGGTCGCTGGGATAGACACTATTACACACTAACGAATGGAAAAATGCAGGAATAATGTTTCATGTTTCAGTCGTTAGTAAGTCGAAGCAAAGGGTAGAATTGTTTTACTAACGAATGAAAGCAGTTGTGCTAGATGCAAAAGGATATCTTTGATATATCAATTTTTATTTTTGAAATAATTTTTCTTTTACATTCAAAACAAAAATTGATATTGTCAAACCAAATAATCCATAAATTTTTTACGAGAAAAATATTCTTGCCAATATAATTTCTTAGTAATAATTCCGAAATCAAATTGTAAATTTATAAATTCATATCTGATAAATCCGATACATAAGAATTAAACAAATTTATCTCTAATTAGTCCCACATCTATGTAGAACAACTATAAGTTAAATAAAAATTATACACATATTAATTTTATACAACATCTGGCAAAATTGCATCATTATTTTCCAAATTCACAATTTCTGTTTCTTGTATATTAGGTTTCAATTTGACCATCCTTGTCTTAACATAAAACTTTTATAAGTTATATATTGATAGAGCTGACTATTTGACGCGTTGAGATGATTAATAGAAAAGATACAAGATACAAAGATGTATTTTTGGGGAGTGTCGGATAGTGAATATATATAAAAATGACGAAACATACAAAATGGAAAATGTATGTTTTATTGAGAACAAATGGCTTAATCTTACAAATAAAATAACAATGACATTACATAGGATATTTCCAAGTAATTGAATTCACAACTCTCTCATTTTAGAGTTGGAGATTATTGCAAGTAATAAATATCTATATTTATTTAGTCTCTTAACTTAACTTGAAGAAGGGTAACATGAAGCACCTCGGCTAAGAGCAAATGGAAGCGTGAGGCCACAAGCTTGAACCATATCCCTCGTGTTGTTATAACTGTAATTAGGCATGTCATAAAGTGCAGCTTTCATGGATAAACAAGCATACGATTGTTCGTCTTGCGTATTGTTGCTTTTCACCTTGTTTGCGATGTTCTGCAGCATCGGGCAACATGTCGACGTTAGTGAACATTCGGTGCCATTCTGGATGTAAAACTTGCAACTATAATAGAATCCTTGTCTATAGTCAGATGGTATAAAATCTGCAGTAACAATCGTCGTGGATATCATCATCAAAGCCAAAACCACATAGGTCGGGTTGAGACGAGCAGCCATCGCTATAAACTTGTGTTGGTTAATAATAACGGAACAACTAGTTTGATGTGAGGAAACAAATCTTGTGTCGATGCGAGCTTAGCTTTTGTGTCTCGACCAATTCCATCGAGAACTATTTATAAGGGATTGCGGTCCCTATATAGTTGAATATATACGAGTAGAATTTGATTCTACTCGTGTTTAATTATACCCGAGTAGTGATTATAGCCTTGCAGCCTATATTGAGTTTCACCAACGAACTATTAGTCAAAGCTAATTTGATGGGTTAATACATGTTTTTCATGTTTATTTAAGGTTAGGACCATGAAAACAACTAGTATATGTTCTCTTTTAGCATGTTTGTAACTTAAATGTGATATCAGATGGTAAAAGTCAATCTTGATCTATTATTTAAAACCTATTCAAGCTCATGAAAGTTAATCGATCATTGAGATATGGTATTTTGACTGATTTTGATTAATCGATGTAATCCATTTATTAGATTTTGTTATAACTTGGTAAACCATTTTGTAACTATTTTAATACTCTTGATCTTTATATGGCAAAACATGAAAATGAAAAGGTGCTTTTGGGGAATGGTCCAAAAAAAAAACGGTGCTTTTGGGGAATAACACACAGAACCATAAAGATTGATACTACTTCTATATAATTTTGTTTATCATAACAAAGTTTGATTCTGCACAACAAACCATGGAAAGTTGGCATGCTATGTTCGAATCTTCGGAAATTAATTTTGGGTTGCATATTCTAATCTAGGGTTTTAATCCTAGCTGTGGATGTCATTTGCATTGACATCCACAGCTAGGGCCGAAAGTTCAATCCTACAATTAATTATTCCCTTCATCATAAAATTAAAAGATAAAATAAAAATGAAAACAAGCCTCTACGATAACTACATGGATACAACAATATTATAATCTTCTGTCTTCTATAGGACGGAAGGCAAATTCTCAAAGGAAACCTTCAATTGATACGAAATCGTTAACAAGGGGGTCGCTGGGATAGACACTATTACACACTAACGAATGGAAAAATGCAGGAATAATGTTTCATGTTTCAGTCGTTAGTAAGTCGAAGCAAAGGGTAGAAAATGGACATACAGCTTCATTTTTGTGCCCTTGTAAGAATTCGAGGGAACACTGAAAGATCCGACTTCGAACGCAGCCATTCTATGATTCACGAACCAGGATCTGCCTCAAGGTATTTTTGCTCTTCCCCACAACCATTTCAAAAAGCCTGGTTCTCACCCGATCAATCTGAACTAAACCACCATAACGGGTCTTTAGGGCCTCCTGTGGCTCTTCTTCCATGATGCCTGATCCTGCAGTTGCCAAGTACTCTCTGATCGACGTTGCACGGTCCCCAAGGTATGTATGATCTAGGAAATTGTTGTAAGCTTCATCTCCGAGATTCTTCGCTGCTAATACGCTGAAGATTCTCTTTCAGATTTGAGAATAAAACAGAGAAGCATCTATGATTGCAAATAGAGAATCATGTTCCTCCAACTGCTAGATGGCAACAATGATTCAACCAAATTGTTCGAAGTACTTTCAAATGGCGAGCAGGTTAAGAAATATACCAATGGCGAAGATAGGTCCGGCAAGGAAAGATGTTGTCCCTCCATATCTTGTCAATGCCATAACGTCCATACAGCTGGTAATATACTTCTTTCACTTCCTGCATATGGCAATGATTATTTGTTTCAATGTCATGTTGAACTTGGGACAAGGAGGAAGGAGGAGGGGAAGACAATGACAGAGAGCGGAATGTGCCATCTGAGCACTGGACACTATTAGATTTGTAGTCTTTGTACTAAAATCAAGAATGAAGAATTTTGAATGATTTTCTAAGGCTGGAGAAAAAATTTCACATTTAGGCCCGGGAGTAGATGCACGATTCTCTATAATATGCAAGCCCGAGCTACAAAGCAACTACTTCTAACTATGAATTGGATATTAGTAACATTGAGGACTGGTATGAGTATACAAATACTTTCATCATTCGTACATAGCGAACCATATTTTCGCACAAATGTTCTTCCCATGTGGAACACACAGAAGCTTCAAGTTGGAGATAATGACTTGGAATACAAGATCATTACACAATGTTGCTGCAGGAATCAAGCTAAGTTGTGCTAGCAGGCTATTACCTTTACATCTTACGTTAAAGAATTCCTCATCAGTATAGCGGGCACAAAGGACCTGTTTTTATTCCAAAAGCACCAATGCACCAACTGATTATCACACCAATATTTCCTTCCAAAAAAGACACATACAGGAAGAGGTAAAGAAATCATGAAACAGAAAAGGTTCTGGTTAAACATACAGCGGGATTAGGAAATGGGTTCCCATCCAATGTCTCCGGGAGTACCTGTTCGAAGGACAAGAAAATTAACCAGTTGATATAAAGACCAGATGCATACTGAAGGAACAGTTAATGGGTCAATATCGAGATGAAAGCATCTGTGAACTTACAGCTAGAAAACGGAATTCAAGCTCCCGTTTCATAAAAGAAGGTATCTGCACTTTCAGGACAGAAAGTAACCAACTTTTTCATGGTTCAAAAAAAAAAAAAGAAAAAGGAAGAAGAAGAAGAAGAAAAGACCCAAAAAAAAGTGGTTCATTTTGGAAACAGCATAAACATGAAAAAAGCAGTCGAGGCAATATTCTTACGAGCAAATAGCATTACTTTAATTGTACCTCCGTCTTTTGGATCTCAAAAACAGTAACCAAAAGCACTTCACCTTCACATGGCTCCACGCTCAAGCTGGAGATCTCCTGAAACGCTTCACAAGTGAAACCACAATGAGCACAAGGTTCCATACGTCAATCACAGGTAAAACAACAAAATGGCAAAGAAAATAAGAATCCAGTCGCAGCTTGTAAGTTCTCCCCGACAGGAACAACAGAACCATTATTTTCAACTATGAAATTGTTGAAGAATGCAAGCACTGCACATAATCGAATTTGATGTATCATAGTTCCTACATTTTCAGTTTCAAGTAATGGATATTTTAAAAATAATAGACGTGCTCTTGGCTATACCAGAAGGTCGTACAAGGTTCGAGATAAAGCATGATATTGTCAGCACAAATGGAACGGAAAAGGTTTAGCTGCACAAAGTGCACTTAACATCCTGTTAATTAGCAAATGTTAAGATATTCCCACCTACAGCATGCTCTACCCATCCTAACATAGATGATTAGAACTTGCAATAAGCGAAAAGCAAACGCAAATGTAAGAAAAGACAAAAAATAAAAAAAGGTAATTAATATGGGTATCAAAAACCCAAATTCAGATAGCACACAACAGATTGCACATAATAAACAGTAAGTATGAGAAAAATAACAATAACAGCTACATATCATTTGCTGACATTGATTCTTAGCAAGTCTTCGCAAGCAGGAAAAAATTAAAGATTTCACTGACCTTGGTTTCAGGCTTGGCGATCCCATGCTCAAAGAAAATTGGAGCAACATGAGCAAAAACAATTCTGAATCCCTTCAACCTCGCCACTCTGAAGTTCACCAAATCCGGAAATGTACTCCGAGCACTTGGCTCTGTTTTCCATCATCCACAACGAGAACAAGAAGGTATGATATCATTGTCCCCACCATTCAACAAATTCTAGTGTCTCAATCCACATATTGAAACCATATCACTTGCAATGACTTTAAAACGTATTTTAGAGCGTATCCATCCATGATATCTTGAAAGAAGGTCATCAGGGACAATAACATATTAACATGAAACCCAATAGGTACTTCATTCAAAAAATACAGCTGGGGTTCTCATCTTTGAACAAAATCAAATATTTGCATAGAGTGATGGCAAATGTAATCCTTCCATAGACACACCCTCAGTCTCAAAACGGCCCACTTTTTACACAAGAATGTGTTGGACCGTGTTTATATATGGTTTTTTAATTGTGTTCGTTCAACTTTACTGAATGATTGTGATTAGATGCTAAGAAAATAAATTGACAAATCTAAACAATCAGGTGATCAATCATAGAACAAGTGTCTAAGAATGATTATCGAGCCATCGTTTCCATACTCCTCTATCTACACAGAATTTTGCACAACAATCCCCTTCTAGAGGTGTTAAGCAATCATGTGTTATCAGCGGAAAGTTCACGTAAATTTTATCCTAATTCCTAGCAACATATTCTCATTGCACTAATTATTCATTTCTCTGAAATAGTCCCTTCCAGGCCAAACCCCATACCAAGTTCAAACTTGAGCTTGAATCCTAAAATCAATTGTTTATATTATTATAGACTTTACTCAAATTTCGGAGTGCATTTAATATCTCTAACAAAAACTATCTCTAGCAATTAGCACGTCAGAGCATACCAGAAAGCAAAGAGCCGAAGCCGCAGATTGACAACAACCCCTCAGCCGAAACAACCCAACAAAATCGGCCTCCTCGTCAAGCTCATCGAAACCGGTTCCATCGGACGAAATCGGACGACAAGCCTCCGCCGCCGACGCCATGACGATCGAGCCGCCTCGATATTGAGTCAGCAGCAGTCGAGATCCGAGCCAGGGGTGGAGTGGTTGGCGCGGGATTGGAGAGGGAGAGGGACGGTGGAGTGGAGAGGTGAGTTTGGTGGTGTGTTGATGGGATACTCATTTCTATACTTATTGTTCGTTTTTGAGCTATAGGTTTTGTTGAAATCAAAGGAGATTATGCTTTCAGCTAATTGATATTTTCAAAACTATTTTTTATATATAAAATGGGTAAAAGTTTCAAATATAAGTTTTTTTTATAATTTGAGGATTCGTGAAGTGTATATCATATTTTATGAACTGTGATTTTATACATATGACTAAAAAAATTGAAATAGGACCAAAACCTAAGAAAAATTTACATTTATGACTTTTCAACAATTCACCCTTTTTATTATTTTAAGGAAAAGGTATTTTTATTTAAAAAATTATTATGAAAAGACTTTGATATATCAATTTTTGTTTTGGAACATAATTATTCTTTTACTTTCAAGACAAAAATTGATATTGTCAAACCAAATAATTCATAAATTTTTTACGACAAAAATATTCTTGTCTCAAAAGGAACCTTGGCAATATAATTTCTTACTAATAAATCCGAAATCAAATTCTAAATTTATAAATTCATATATGATAAAACCGATACATAAGAATTAAATAAATTCAATTTATCTCCAATTAGTCCCACATCTATGTAGAACAACTATAAGTTACGTAAGTGTGTAAATATAAAATATACACATGTAATCTTATACAATATTTGGCAACATTGTGTCATTATTTTCCAAATTCACAGTTTTTGTTTCTCGTATATTAGGTTTCAATTTGACCAACCTTGTCTTAACATAAAACTTTTATAAGTTACATGTTGATAGAATTGACCGTGTTGGACGTGTTGAGATGATTAATAAAAAAGATACAAGATACAAACATGTATTTCTGGGGTGTGTCGGATAGTGAATATATATAAAAATGACTAAACATACGAAATGGAAAATGTATGTTTTATTGAGAACAAATGGCTTAATCTTACAAATAAAATAACAATGACATTACATAGGATATTTCCAAGTAATTGAATTCACAACTCTCTCATTTTAGAGTTGGAGATTATTGCAAGAAATAAATATCTATATTTATTTAGTCTCTTAACTTAACCTGAAGAAGGGTAACATGAAGCACCACGGCTAAGAGCAAATGGAAGCGTGAGGCCACAAGCTTGAACCATATCCCTCGTTTTGTTATAACTGTAATTAGGCATGTCATAAAGTGCAGCTTTCATGGATAAACAAGCATACGATTGTTCGTCTTGCGTATTGGTGCTATTCACCTTGTTTGCGATGTTCTGTAACATCGGGCAACATGTCGATGATAGTGAACATTCGATGCCATTCTGGATGTAGAACTGACAACCATAATAGAATCCTTGTCTGTAGACGGATGGTATGAAATCCGCAATAACAATCGTCGTGGATATCATCATGAAAGCCAAAACCACATAGGTCGGATTGAGACGAGCTGTCATCGCTGTAAACTTGTGTTGGTTAATAATAATGGAACAACTAGTTTGATGCGAGGAAACAAATCTTGTGTCGATGCGAGCTTAGATTTTATGTCTCGAGCAATTCCTTCGAGAACTATTTATAACGGACTCCGGTCCCTATATAGTTGAATATATGCAAGTAGAATTTGATTCTACTCGTGTTTAATTATACCTGAGTAGTGATTATAGCCTTGCGGCCTATATTGAGTTTCACCAACGAACTATTAGTCAAAGCTAATTTGATGGGGTAGTACATGTTTTTCAGTTTATTTAAGGTTAGGACCATGAAAACCACTAGTATATGTTCTCTTTTAGCATGTTTGTAACTTAAATGTGATATCAGATGGTAAAAGTCAATTTTGATCTATTATTTAAAACCTATTCAAGCTCATGAAAGTTAATCGATCATTGAGATATGGTATTTTGACTTATTTCAATTAATCGATGTAATCCATTTATAAGATTTTGTTATAACTTGGTAAACCATTTTGTAACAATTTTAATACTCTTGGTATTTACATGGAAAAACATGAAAATGAAAAGGTGCTTTTTGGGAATGAAAAACAGAAACATAAAGATTGATACTACTTCTATATAATTTTGTTTATCATAACAAAGTTAGATTCTATGGTGGCAACAAACCATGGAAAGTTTACATGCTATGTTGGAATCTTTGTAAATTAATTTTGGGTTGCATATTCTAATCTAGGGTTTTAATCTTGACTACGGACATCATTTTTGCATTGGCATCCACGGCTAGGGTCGAAAGTTCAATCCTACGATTAATTATTCCCCATATCCAAAAAAATAAAATTAAAAATGGAACAAATGAATAATAACACAATAACGTTGAATATGTTATGAACAATCCTCAAAACGATCAAATATCATTTGTATAAAATTATCATAAAATATTAATGATATTTTAAATTATATACTTCATCGTTAATGCATTGACGTAATTCTCTTATATCGTTAAGACGAATAACTATACTCCTCAAAAAATATGTTGAATGATACAATGATGATGCAACGTTTCATTTATTTCGAACGGATGAAGAAGTATTTATGTCGTTATACATTACTCCCTCAGTCCCATAAATATTGCAACGGTTTAATCCAGATTGATTTTCTATGTGTGTATTGAATTTGATATATCTTGATTAATATCTTGTTGTTTTTTATGATGGTGGTGTGTTTCGTGTGAAATGATGAAAGAGAATGAGAGAGGAGATAGTGGAAAATAGTGTGATATTATGGTTATTTTAATATTTCTTAGTCTAATAATTTATCTCTAATTAGTCCCACATCTAAGAAGAACAACTATAAGTTACTTAAGTGTGTAAATATAAAATATACACATATTAATCTTAAACAACATCTCGCAACATTGCGTCATTCTTTTCCAAATTCACAGTTTTTGTTTCTCGTATATTAGGTTTCAATTTGACCATCCTTGTCTTAACATAAAACTTTTATAAGTTATATGTTGATAGAGTTGACCGTTTGACGTGTTGAGATCATTAATAAAAAAGATACAAGATACAAACATGTATTTCCGGGGTGTGTCAAATAGTGAATATATATAAAAATGACGAAACATTCCAAATGGAAAATGTATGTTTTATTGTGAACAAATCGCTCAATCTTACAAATAAAATAACAATGACATTACATAGGATATTTCCAAGTAATTAAATTCACAACTCTCTGATTTTAGAGTCGGAGATTATTACAAGTAATAAATATCTATATTTATTTAGTCTCTTAACTTGAAGAAGGGTAACATGAAGCACCTCGGCTAAGAGCAAAAGGAAGCGTGAGGCCACAAGCTTGAACCATATCTCTCGTGTTGTTATAACTATAATTAGGCATGTCATAAAGTGCAGCTTTCATGGATAAACAAGCATATGATTGTTCGTCTTGCGTATTGGTGCTATTCACCTTGTTTGCGATGTTCTGCAGCATCGGGCAACATGTCGATGATAGTGAACATTCGGTGCCATTCTGGATATAGAACTGACAACCATAATAGAATCCTTGTCTGTAGACAGATGGTATGAAATCCGCAGTAACAATCGTAGAGGATATCATCATGAAAGCCAAAACCACATAGGTCGGATTGAGACGAGCTGCCATCGCTATAAACTTTTGATTAATAATAACGAAACAACTAGTTTGATGTGAGGAAACAAATCTTTTGTTGATGCGAGCTTAGCTTTTGTGTCTCGAGCCATTCCATCGAGAACTATTTATAAGGGATTGCAGTCCCTATATAGTTGAATATATGCGAGTAGAATTTGATTCTACTCGTGTTTAATTATACCCGAGTAGTGATTATAGCCTTGCAGCCTATATTGAGTTTCACCAACGAAGTCAAAGCTAATTTGATGGGTTTTTACATGTTTTTCAGTTTATTTAAGATTAGGACCATGAAAACCACTAGTATATGTTCTCTTTTAGCATGTTTGTAATTTAAATGTGGTATCATATGGTAAAAGTCAATCTTGATCTATTATTTGCAACCTATTCAAGCTCATGAAAGTTAATCGATCATTGAGATATGGTATTTTGACTGATTTCGATTAATCGACGTAATCCATTTATAAGATTTTGTTATAACTTGGTAAACCATTTTGTAACTATTTTAATTGTCTTGGTATTTACATGGCAAAACATGAAATGAAAAGTTGCTTTTTGGGATAACACACAGAAACATAAAGATTGATACTACTTTTATATAATTTTGTTTATCATAAGAAAGTTAGATTCTACTGTGCCAACAAACCATGGAAAGTTTACATGCTATGTTCGAATCTTCGAAAATTAATTTTGGGTTGCATATTCTAATCTAGGCTTTTAATCCTGACTACGGACATCATTTTTGCATTGGCACACGGTTAGGGCCGAAAGTTCAATCCTACGATTAGTTATTCCCTACATCCAAAAAAAAATGAAACAAATGAATAATAACACAATAACGTTGAATATGTTACGAACAATCCTCAGAACGATCGAACATCAAATCATTTGTATAAATTATCATAAAATATTAATCATATTTTAAGTTATGTGTTTCATCCTTGAGACATTGACTTAATTTTTTTTATATCGTTAAGACGAATTACTAAACTCTTTAAAAAACATGTTGAATAATAAAATGATGATGCAACGTTTCCTTTATTTCGGGACGAATGAAGTAGTATTTATGTCGTTATATATTTCTCCCTCCATCCTTTAAATCTTTTAACGGTATGATTTAGATCGATTTTTTATATGGATATTGAATTTGATATATTTTGATTGTTATATTGTGGTTTTTTATGATGATGGTGGATTTAATGTGATAGGATGAAAAAGAATGATAGAGAAGATACTGAACTGTGGTGAGATATTATGATTTTTTTAATATTCCTCAGTCTTATAATTTTCGTAACACTTATTATTGTGAGACGTCTCAAAAATCTTATAACTTTTTTTATTTTTGACAAATATTTAATCTAAAAAAATCAAAGCAATCATCATATATTGTACTATATCCATTATTTTCTATAATAACGATGGTAGTAATTTTCCACTATCATTAAAAAATTCCATTCTTCATCAAATTCTACAAAAATTAAATACGCATATAAAAAAATCGATTCGGATCTCAAACTGTTACAACAATTATTGGACGAAGAAAATATAAAATTCTATTTATAAATAAATAAATAAATAAAATAAATGTTATTAGATTTATGAAAGGTTCAAAATAATAAGTATTAAAGAATTATGAAGGAGGGAAATTAAAAAGCTACACTGCTCCATAATATGATGTCACGGATCATGTCTATTTTTGTTTGGTAGTTTCATGATGGACCAAATCCAATAGTTGACTTCAAAACATTTTTTGGGCTGCATTGCCATCCTTCTCAACTTAATCATACCGTTAAAACCAGATATAGAGGTTGTGACAAAACTTCACGCACACCTCCGTTGCCATGACCGCCGCCGCCGACCCGCGTCTTCTCCACGGACACCTCCTCAAAACCACACCCCAAACGCGCTCCACCCTCAACACACTCATAACCCACTACTCAAACTCCAACCACCTCTCCTCCGCGGCCGCCGTCTTCCGCCTCATCCCCTCACCCAACGTCGTCTCATGGACTGCCCTCATTTCCGGCCACTCCCAAACCTCACTGTCCCTCTCATTCTGCCTCTCCATGCTCCGCCACGGCACGCGCCCCAATCAGAGAACATTAGCCACTCTGTTGAAAGCATGTGGCACTGTTGGATCGGTGTGGTTTGGGGTTGGGGTTCATGGGTTGGCGGTGAAAGTGGGTTTGGGTACCCTTAGGTTTTGCGGGTCTGCCCTTGTTGGGTTTTACGGGAGAATCGGGGATCCCGGGAGTGCACGGAAGGTGTTCGATGAAATGCCTGAGAGGGACGAGGTTTGTTACGGGGCTATTATTGGGGGGTTGGCGAGGGGGACGAGTTCAATAGATGCGATTAAGGTGTTTAGGAGGATGAGAGGGGATGGGGTGGAGGTTACTTTACATAGTGTTTCTGGGGCGTTGAGGGCGGTGGCAGAGATGGCGGCTTTGGAGCAGTGTAGGGTGGTTCATGGAGTTGGGATCGTGATGGGGTTTGATGGGAATGTGGTTTTGGGGAGCGGGTTGGTTGATGCGTATGGGAAATGCGGGATGGCGGGTGATGCTAGGAGGGTTTTCGATGAGATGGTTCGTGTGATGAATGTTGTTGGGTGGAATGCTTTGATGGCTTGTTATGCTCAACAAGGGGAGAGTGACTCTGTTATTGAGTTGTTTGAATCGATGGTCGGTCAAGGACTTGTTCCAGATGAGTACAGCTTATTGGCCATCCTAACGTCGTTGTGTAATGCAGGATTGGCCGATGATACTAAAAGGTGGCTGACCAGGATGAGAGAGGAGTTTGGTTTGGAGCCGATGCTTGAGCATTATACTTGCTTAATATGTGCTTTGGCTAGAGTTGGAAAGTATCATGAGGCAGAGCAGATCGCAACGGAGATGCCATTTGAACCGGATGCTGGTGTGTGGCGAGCATTGCTTTCTGGGGGCGCCCATCACGGCGCTGCTGATTTCGTGTGGAAAATGAGTCAACGGCTATTGGAACTTATCCCAAATGACGATTCAGCTTATGTCATAGCTGCTAATGCTTTTGTATCATCTTCAAGGTTGTCCGAGGCTCTAGAAGTCCGAAAGATGATGAAAAATCAGAACATTAGGAAAGATAGTGGAAGGAGTTGGATTGAGGTCCGTGGAGAAGTTCATGTGTTTTTGGCAGAGGATCAGAAGCATGAGCGAAGGGAGGAGATCTACGCGAAGTTAGAAGAGCTGATGGAGAAGATAGGTAACCTAGGTTTCGTGCCAGTTTGGGATAATATATTTGATCCAGAGAAAAAGGATAGGCTTTGGTATCACAGCGAGAAGTTGGCGCTGGCGTTTGGTGTATTAAGCGGAGCAGCACCTCCAGGCAAGGCTTTGAGGATAGTGAAGAATCTTAGGATTTGCAGGGATTGTCACGAGGCCTTCAAGTACTTCAGTAGGTTGTTGGAGAGGGAGATAATCGTGCGAGATGTTAACAGGTATCATAGGTTCCTAAAGGGAAGCTGCAACTGCAAAGATCATTGGTGAATTGTTATGAACATCGTAGATCCTTTGGCGGAACCTCCAACTTAAGCTTGTCCGGTGAGAAGGAAGCTTTGAGTGTCTTACCGATGGATCGAGTTCCATCATGTGTGCATCGGTTCCAGTTGAATGGCGAGCTGATTGTTGAATTTTTGCTCCCTTTTGATCAGCAGGATGACATTGAAGAGTTGAAGATGGGGGTCTTGCTAAAGAGCTGATGATAACTTTTGGGTCCTCGGGATCACATTCGCGTTCGACTGGTTTCGAATCAGATTTTGGAACGGTGCATTGATGGTGATCTAGATGAAGCAAAGTAGAATTGTCTGATGCCAAAGATTGATTGCTTCATAGGGGTGGGGATACCGTGCCATTCGTGTATCAGTGCTGTTTCTTTCGACTCCTGGAGCAAAGAATACCTTGAATGGTAGAGCAGTAGATGGCTCAGGGGCATTGCACGCAAGACACTGAATCTTGCTTGCTGGACAGAGTCAAATCGATCATCATGAGCCTTCCATGGTCTCTCGGCCATAGGAGGATTGTGCTTTGACTTGAAGATCACGCTCCATTGATGAACTAGGCAAAGGCTTTAGCTTCCTCCATGGACATTGAGATCGAGCGACTATGTTTACATGCCGAGATTAGCCTTTTGTTCCCTGATCAACGGTCGAGATCAGGCAAGGATTCATTTTCTATGTTAGAAGAAAGAGATATTTCAAATCCTTTTGATTATCGTTGTGCACTTGTCGAGATCAAGCTACATTGATGGAGTTGTCACCATCACAGATTGATAGCACGAAAGCGTACACACAAAAAAAAAAAAAAAAAAAAAAGGAAAGAAGCTAACAAATTCCTCAACAAGCAACTATGACTTAGGTAGATGCCTAGACTGATCTGGATGCAATAAAAAAAAGTTGTGCGAAAAGAAAGTTCTCGACAAGAAAGCCTCACAAATCCAGAGAGTCACAGCAATATTGATACTCGCTATTCATAAAAGGGCAAGCTACAGCTATATTAACCTTTATTCCAGTTGACTTCCATCGTGGTTTGTAACACAAGTTTATCTCGAATATTGTGTTATACACAAAACTGTATAATCGATAATGAGCATCTGAAATAACCACAGCCAGTTTATGCATATATCTAGGAAGGAAGAGGGTTGCGAAGAAAGCAGCTTAGGCAACTGCTTTTGCTCAACCTTTATAAGTTGCTTAGCACATGAAAACGAAGGTGCATTCTCCAAAGGGATGGAAATGGCGAAAAAAGACGCAAGGAATCTGAATTTAGCACAAATCGGCATATTTCCTCTCATCGTTCATCTAAAGTGCCCAACCGTCCAAATTTTAGAGCCGTCTCCGTTTCTCACAGTCCATTAAGAATAAAGAGAATCGCTACCTCGTAGCATCACGACGTCCATGCCAAGAGCGCTGCACATAACGTATCAAAGCAAGCACGGTCGTCGCGATGCAAACAGCTAGCAGTTCCCTTGAGTTTATACAGGAACCAAAATTGGATAATGAAATTCACAACATTATATTCACCATTTCTCATATTTCGCATATTCTTCAAGAATAACTACAGATCCTGCTCCAGTAACATAAATAAATAACCAAGGAACAAAAAATCGTTGCCGACCTCGAAACAACTGCTGTGGCCCCTCAGGAATCTACCTCTCATTCCCATCTCTTCAAAAATCTGCACAAGATTACAAAATTTTACAGCTATTTCAGCAGCCAAATCTATGTAGTTATTCACTTCAATGGGAATATGTCAAAGAGAAAGTTGTTCACAAGAAAGCGTATATTTTTATGTACCATCATGTTTCTTTGTCAATCCTCTGACGAATAGAGCACATATGATGAGGAATCCAACACCAGCTGTTCCTCCCAGTATGATAGCCACTGTTCTTCCTGTGCCTTGTCCTGATCCTGCAAGCAAAATGTTGAAGCATCATCACCAAGCAATTCACTTCAATGGATAGATATTGACCAACATAGAAAGCAAGAGGAGAAATCACTTGCACGAAATATTCAATCAGAAGTGATAATAAAAACATTGGGCAGAATATGTATAAGTTGGTTCCTATTTATATGGGTGAATAAACTATTGGGGTCCGAATGACGGTGGCATGAGGTTGAACTACATCTCAGCAACCGGTGCCAAATCCACTAACTTGCAACAGGGTTTGATAGAGGGAATAACCTACGCAGTTATCCTGCTCAAGCATGAGGCTATCTAGGAAGATATTCTAACTATAGGCTAATACATTCTAGACATGTGTGACCAATACATCAAACTGTTAGGTTCGATTCTCGCTTTCGTTTGAGTTCAGCCTAACTCTAATGTCACAAAGCAAAAATAAGAACACTGAAAGAGAATAGAAACTCGAAAGTAAGAAATTAAAACGATCTAACGGTCTATATTTAGATGTAGATTTTTGTAACTAACCTACCCAAGATAAGCCTTGGTGGCTTTCTAGATCTCTACCTCCCTACAATAAGCCTTTGTGGTTTCCTATATTTTTACCTCCCTATAAGTCTTTGTGGTTTTTTAGGTCTTTACTTTCCTAGAATAAGTCTTGATGTTAAAGTATAACTATCTAGAAGCTCTTTAAATAATTCCTCCTACCGTCCGTTTAGATTGCCCAAAGATCTTAAAGAAAAGCAAACGCTTATTGAATGCAACCCAACTGAAATTGCAACAAGATACTACAAGGAACCTTTAGAACAGAAATTAATTGAGGTGATGGAGATATGGACCAGCAAGTTATTTGCTACCCCCAAAACCCTAAATTTGCAACAGTTTCCAAAATCAGATTTCATAGAGTAAGATGTATGGTAGCAGTGAATGCAACTATCCATGATGCAACCAAGACCTCTAACTTGTTGTTATAGCACATTCATGTCTAGAACTAGAACTAGTGAGAAAACTTGGACAAAATGTCTCAATCTACACGAGACCATAAACATACAAGCACACAACATCATTGAATCAGGCCAGATACTATGCAAACCAAACCACCAAATCCTATTCAGCATTGAATCCCAAATCACCTGAAGAAGACGAGGACGAGGACGAAGACGAGGACGAGGACGAGGACGACCCAAGTGACGACGATTTCGTCGGAACACCATTCGGATCATAGCTATAACTGATGAAACACTTGTTCAGAAACACCTGACCAGACACAGAGCTACCACACTCAACCTGAGACCTCTGAACAGCAACCTTCACACACTCAGCACAATCAGAAGTCCCCAAATCACCCTCACACTGACCCAAAACATACACAGACTCATAACTAGTGGTATAAAACCCATTCCCACCAGCAACACCATTCTCCATCACAGTGAAAGCAGTGTCTCTCCTCATCTCAAACCCTGACCCAGTCACATCAGTTGCACTGCAACTCTTATACAACATCTCCATACCTGAAACCTGAGGGAACCCTGAAAACTCATAGAGGAAATAACACCCAAGAAGCTGAACCCTTGCAGCAATCACATCCCCACATAGTTGCCCTACAAGTTGAGGAATTTTGCTCACACAAGAGTAACATGAACCACCAGTCAAATCCCCTCTACATTGATACAACCCTGAAATGGTGGTTTGCCCAGCAGTTGATGTGGTCTTGTAAAAATTGGATTTTGATGATTGTTGGACCAATGATCCAAAAAGGGCAGCCAAGGCTTGTGAGTAAACCCCATTTGGATCTGAGAAATCTTGCTTTGAGCAACCCTTGTAGACCAAGTTGAGGTAGCTTTGGTCAGATTTGGCAGAAACAATGGATGAGAAGACGAGGAAGAACAACAAGATAGTTTGTGGTGAAAATGGGAAACCCATTTGAGATTTTCAGATCATTGGGTGGTCTTTTGAGGGTTTTGGGGTGAATTTTGAGGATTTTCGGAGATGGTTTGGCTCAAAATGGGTGAATTTGCTCCATTTTTGCTTGGTTTCTTGGTGGTTGGCGTCTGGGGCGGTGAGTTGGATTTTACCCTTTGTGCAGGTTCACTATGCACACTGCCGCACTGGGAAGTTACACTCATCAGTAAACAAAGAGGGGGAAAGAAAGGGGTAGCCGCGTATAACATGTGCAAACACTACACCACCTCCACTTAAAACTTTAAAGATGGCAAAGGTGTGTCGGTAATATAGAGTGTGTTTATTCATACTTGCAAACTCGTGCATATCCTTTTTTTTATTATAAATATAATATTTTAATTATATATTTTTGTTGATATAAATTTTGATTCGTATTACGAAATAATTAAATATTATTTTATATTAAATTATCATGAAATATTAATAATAATTTAAGTTATATTTTTTTTTTGAAATGTCGAGTAATGTATTTTAATCATAAATCAACAAGATAACTTTGTTGTATTATTAAAACGAAAACAAGCTAATTAAAATATTGAATAACAAAAAGATTTTAAATGTTATATTTATTTTGTTTAGGAAAGAGTAGTATTTCCCTACCATCAAGAAAAGTTTCATCAATGATGATGAACAATGTTTTTCGTTAATCATGCGATTAAAGTAAAGAAAAGGGTTAAATACAATGATTATAGTATATCAGAAGTAAACTATATGAAAATGTGTTACATATGTGTAATGAGCTTGTTTGTTGATGACTTTTTTTTTTTGGGCATAATATACGTATTTGAATGATTTGAGAAAATTTAAAGAGCTCCAACGGAAAAAATTGTGTGTATGACTAACCACAATCCACCAACTCCAGATACTAATAGGCACATTTATCAACCAAATTGCACTGACTAGTTAGAAAAGAAACCTGCTACTACTATATAGTATGATGCAAGTATGTTACTAACTATATGGCTTGCTTTCAAGTTTGCTAGCTTACTCTTTCAGGTGTGTGCGTTATTCATTGGATCCAATACCTACTTGTCACGGGATTAGATTTCTCATAACCCGTACGACACTCAAACTACTCACATCTTCGTTCAAGCTCAGCCAAACTTGAATGCCACAAGGCTAGAGTAAGAACAATGCAAGAAAATGAGAACTCGGAAAGGATGGATGGTTTGGCAAATGAGCCAAACACCTCCTTCTATACAATTTCTCCTCCACAACCAACGGTGGAGATCAAAACGATCTAACGGTCTATATTTTCATGTAGACTTTTGATATCAACCTACCCAAAATAAAGCCTTTGCGACTTCTAGAACATCATCTCCCTAGGTTTGTATCTCCCTTGGATAAACTTGGGCATTCTTTGATGGGCCGTGTATTTGGGTGGCATCAATTTGTCACGGACTTTACTTTGGACAAGACTCCAAATTCATTGGTCCATGACATACTGCTGAGTTATTGAGGTGGAGACAATAATAACTGCAGTAGAGAAATGAAGATCAAAATGAAACATGTTTTTCTCTAAACTTCACTTAAGGAAGCAGCCAGACCAAATCTGGAGCAGAGAATGCACACATAACATTATTCTTTTGGATCGTGTCGTCTTCTATGTAGCTTCTTTCAACAAATTTACTCCTGATTACACGTTGTTTGGTTCGCATTCTTGTAGATGTCTTCGATATGGACTAGTGCTGAAAACATCGTTGGTTCTATCCAGATTGAAATGTAACGATGGCAAGAAATATTTGTGACTTCTGCGAGCAGATGAAGGGCAGAGAATCAAGATTGATGTGTGAGAGCAGAGTGACCAAGGTTTGACCAAGTACACTATTTGTTTTTGAATATGAGCAATGTACTGGTAATCTGATATCAGTGGTTATTTATTTGGTTTAAATGCTGCTAGCTAGTCCATGGTCTTCTAGTCACATTGTAATTAATGACCATAGGTTGTACATAAGTACAATTAACAAGGCGACCTGCATAATGACTTGACCTTCACACCTGTAATTGACTGTTGTAAAAATCAAGTTATACAGTAAATTTCAAAAAATCATCTGGGATAAATCATTTGAAATTTCTTAGGTATGTCATAGGATCTAAGTAATCAATATTATATTTTGTTAAGTCTAATTCTGAATGTTTATACATTATGCGGATCACATTGTGTATGTCTAGTATAAATATAAAACGGTATCACACTTTAAAGACGATACTGTTGTCTTTGATTTTTCAAAATATAAATGCTCATAAACTTTCATAGGATCAAAATTTTTGGTGATTCACAACTCTGTTTCTATTGAACTAGTCATCTTGCAGCATAATCAAACAAGTCACCGACGAATCAAGACAACAATAAACAAACCAAGGCACACACGCGATGTAAGAAAATACTACCCGACTCTTTTTTTATCGCAAACTGAATTACTACCACAAGGTTTTCAACCTTAGGTACAAACAGTCGTCTAAGAACAAGAGTGTGCATTGTACTGTTACAATATGAGATGTATCCATATCATTATTAATCAGAAATTTTTTTTCTTTTTATTATATTAATCTTTCGAAATTGGACCTTCTTTTAAACTTTGGATCTAACATAGACAGACTAGAGCACCTTCGGGTCCTTGAACTAAAGAACCAATCGTCTACAAAGAATCATGGATCTCATAAAAATAATATTATTAAACAATTATATATATGTAGTTAATTTAGTTTCGTATTTTATTCTTGGATTGATCAAAAAATCAAGATTCATAACGAATTTGCACCCTCCAATACAACTCAATATTGTCCGAGAAACAATCTTAATAGGAATAAGATTAATATGCATTGTTATTTTAAATATTATCCATTAAGAAACCATTTGAATATATGTGGAATAAGTTATAAAAACTCTATGCTGTTACAGGAATAGTTATCTGTTCGTTTCAACCCTTTTCACCAATTGGCATCGAAGAATCTTTTCTCTATTCACGAGCTCAAACGCGGCTGGCACCAATCACAATTCTTCGAAATCCCATCGAACGACCGTTGTTAACAGCCACCTCAATTCTTCTCTCGTTTCTTCAAATCCCCAATTTCTAGGGTTTCGATTTCGATTCCGATTCGATCCCCAAACCCTATCAGCTCGAATCACAACCCCAAAAATCTGAGGTATGAATCATCGTCGTTTTGAGGAGTGATGTATTCGTTGAAGGAGAAGGTAACGGAGAAGCTCTCTCGGATTCTCCACAACGCGCCGTCGGATTCAGCTTCTTCTGCTACGACCACATCGTCGCATCAGGTGATTTTGTGTGTGTGTTTTTTTTCTGGCGATTCGTGCGAGGTTTTGGTGTTAGGTTGCAGTTTGATCGCGGTCGTTGTTGTTCTGATTGGGATTTTGGTTTGTTTCATCTGCTTTGGGAATAAATGGCTTTGGTTTGGTTTGGTTTGGTTTGGGTTGATGGTATGTTGTTGATCGTTCGTTACAGTGATTAGAGGCGTGGAACTTGTATCGAATCGATAATTTTTTTTAATTGTGTTTAGTAATTTGATAGTTCAACATGTAGTTCAGTAATGAGAAACCTTTTCCTCTAACTATTTGACTGGGGTTGGACACCTTCAAAATATGTAACGGAGGCAAAACTGCGTGTATCTCGCCCTCCCTGCAGGTTGCATTTGGCGTGTATGTGATATTAGTTGCTTTATTGTGCTACATAATTTGTGTAGGGTAACTATGATACCTTGGATATTTACTTGATTTCGGATTAGTATAATTATTGCCAGTTTCGTTACGGCTAGTTTTTCCTTGTATCACATAGGTCATTATCAACTCTTCACTCGACCTTGTGGTGAGGGGTTTATGTTGTTCAACACTCCCTGTGGCATCGAGAAATAGAGTATCTTTGTGTATCTACATGTTACAGTAAGAGTAGCTTCATGTATCTATGTGTGTACATCTTGTCATTCCAAACACTATACTTGACAGGATTATCTGGGTGGTTGTCTTTGTCTTCAATAGCAAATATTATTTGAGTCCACGAGATTGAATCCTGGTGTTGTTGTAGTCTTAGGAACTGATTTGGGGTGAACGGTGCATTTTCTTCGCGCTTTGAGCTTAGAAGTGTTCGAGTTTTGGTGTATTGCCAAACTTCCATTGGAGTCTAAAAAAATGTTTCTTAGAAACATGGATAAGAGGCACCTTATCCCCGTTCGATTTCATCTACCTAGTTTAACCCATAAGCACCTAAACGGTGCAGCTTGTCAAAGTTGTGTGATTGGTATCTTCATTTTGCCAATGGGAAATAGCATAGGCACTTCACATTGTTCTTCTTTTGTAGGCGGTTAGTGTGGCTGTGTGAGAACTTGCTGAGGTTAGGGTTTTGGCCAAGGCTAAGCAATGATTATTTGTTTATATAAGTCTCGGGTCTTGTAATAATGTCTTGACTTTTAAAAAGATGCTCTGCGGATGTGTAGGCAAGCAAGGGTGGACACACTCTGTCATCATTTTTCTCATCTGTCCGTCCTTCCTCAACGTTGGATGGAAGCAATTTAATAGAGAGCCAAGATGATTGGAAATTGATCCAAGCATTTCCAGCTAGTTGGGGCAACGACACTGAGTCATGGATTGTTGAAAACCTAGACATCAATGTTGACTATTTTTCCGCAAATGACAAGAAGGAATCGACTAGTCCCCATGAAGAATGTGAGAGCCGTGATTCTGCAGCTAGCACGAGCGAATCAGATGCTTATGAAGACACCGGTCCGCCACACAGTCAATTGAAGTTAATGCCAAATTTTACACAGGAGTCTTCTTTCATTACTTCGGAGCTTTACGAGTTCTTGCAGTGCGCTCTTCCTAACATAGTCAAAGGTTGTCAATGGATGTTACTATACAGGTCAGGTTTTCATTTGTATTCCTATCCTGTTGAATGGCTTTTCCATCAACTGTGAATCCTGATTTTATTTTCTTGTTTTAACTGAAGGGCAGTACCTTGAAGCATGGTATATCTCTGCGCACTCTGATACGCAAGAGCTCCAACCTCCCTGGTCCTTCCTTGCTGGTATGTTGTGTGTGTCAAATTAGTCTCTTGCACGTTTTCTCTATAAATTGAAACAAGGAGAGTTCACGTGTATCATTTCTTTAGATTTCGGGGGATAAGAAGGGTGCAGTATTTGGTGGACTGCTTGAGTGTCCCCTCAAAGCATGTGCAAAGCGTAAATATCAAGTGAGTTGCTTAATACTTTTTTCTTTCTCTTCCTAACTCAGCTGTTCATATTAACCGCTTGTCTCATGATCTAACACTTGTGGGATTAACAAATTCTATTCTCGCAGGGGACAAATCAGACTTTTGTATTTACAACCATATATGGTGAACCAAGATTATTTAGACCTACAGGTAAAGGAAGCTATTCTTGCATTTCTTGACTTCATTTTTTTTTCCATAAAACTTAATATCACTGTTGTATGCTCAGTCTTACTGCAGTGGGTATGGCTTGTTATTTTTGGTTGGTCAGCTTTTAATGGCTTCTAGAGTATTCCTATATTAATTCTTAATCATTGTGGAGGATAACCTTTTTTACTTTTGTGATAATTATCACTTATATTTTACAGATATATTAAATAATAGATAGCTTTGTTGGGCCGAGCTCACTTAGTTAAGTATCTCATAGAATTAGGCATCATCTTTCTGGAAAATATGAATTGCCAACTCCCTTATACTCCACCTGTCAAACAATCTTGCTGGATGCTTCTCCAACCCAGTCTTTTCTCTTGTACATGCTAATTCCCTGGGATAACAAAGTTTCATGGAATTAAAATTTGGCACCTATCTGTTTATGACAAAATTTGGTCAAGACATTTGCTATCTATCTTCCAACATTGAGGGTATGCGGTAGATATTATATGAGGATATGGTATGTGGACATTGTTCTATGGTATGTGGACATTGTTCTAAACATGACCAATATTTCTTACAGGTGCCAACCGATACTTCCTCTTGTGCTTGAATGATTTTCTTGCTTTTGGAGGCGGAGGCAACTTCGCATTATCATTCGATGAAGATCTGTAAGCTTCATTATTTTCATTTATGCTCTTCATTGATGATTTCCCTGGGTGTGCCTAATCACTTCTGCACCTTTCCAAAGGTTGAGCGGGAGCAGTGGACCTTGTGAAACGTTTGGAAACGAATGCCTCGCTCATGATCAAGAGTTTGACTTGAAGAATGTTGAGGTATGTTCACAAAACCATTGATGGCGGCCCTTCGATGATATAATTTGTGACGTTGGCATGTTGCAGTTTCTTTTGATAATTCTTTTCCCAGTGATTGATATTCTGCTTTCTTTAGCAAATTATGTCAATTTATCACTTTGTCTAGACTTTTTCCTATCTATAGGAATGTGTACTAAGTAGGTTGGTTTGACTATCCGCCAACTTGCATTAGAGTTATGACAAGATATCTGTTGTTCATAACCACCTTGGTTAGACAATAGACATCAAAATGAGGCTGACACGAGATTGAGATTCGGTCTTCTTAACTTCTGGAGGACGAGTTTGACCAATATATTAAATTTATGTCATTAACATCTTCGTCATAAGCTCAATTATTAACGGAAACATCATCTTGGTTTATGAGATAAGATAGTCTGTGTCCTCTCCCGGATCCCGCTCTAAATGGATTCCTTTTATACTAAGTTGGTAAAATTCGTTTTTTTATTCTTTGGTTATGATAAATGTTTCGGCCTGATAAGTAGATCATGGTTAGAGAAGGAAGAGGAAAAAATTGTGAAAGGTTTCTTTTTTGGTTAAGTCCAAGATGGGTACATGATAGCTCCTACAGATTTATGTCCTAGTGTATTCTGGTACCCATAAGCAATTTTGTGATCCCAAATCAACCAAAAAGATACACAAGCGTTTTCCTTTTTCCTTATGTTTCTGCTCTTGTTGTGCTTGTACCTCGCCTAAGATTGCATTTGTTGAAGTCTTAACCGTTTTCATTCTGGTTACCAGCTGTGGGGTTTCACGCATTTGTCACGGTGTCCAAAATGATCCAATTGCAGTTGGAAGAGTTCACGTCTATTTTCAAATAGCAGATGACGAAGACTTCATACAATGACATTATCCGAAATGCGTAATCGCTACAGAATTTTATACTTAGCGGAGAGAGTCGACAAGCAGATTTTGCCAGTCATTAATCTTGTCTGACCTACTGACTACATTTGCACTCGGTACCAGCAAATTTCATACATCATACCAGGCTCCTTTTCTTATTCTTTCTCTTTTTTTGGTATATAAGTATCGTGGATTATCATGTAATAACCTGGTTGAGGTTAATGTTTAACTTTAATGATCAAGGGAAGTATTCTTCATAGCATTTTCTGTGGAGTCAATTTGCAGTACGAGTGAGTTGTAGAATAGATGGACCTAACAATATTTCACATAAGCCGCAAAGATTGATGAGTATATTGAGGTGCTCAAGCAAAGGTATAGTAAGTTAAACCCAACTAGTAAAACGGTAATGTCGAAAGCTGAAAGCCACATCATCATCCATCAAAGCCACATCATCATCCATCAAAGCCACATCATCATCCATCAACTAGTCAAATAGACAGAAAACAAGGTCTGACAAGGCATCTTTGCTTGCAGAGGGTGCCGGAACTGCATCGACATATTTCTGATTGGCATGCTTTAGTCTAACTGACAAGCTCTCTTAAACGCAATTGCAGCCTCATAAAAAATGCAGTAGCTCCTCCCACGCTGTTGAAATCCAGTAGATACCTAAAACAATCTTAGTCTCAGAGGATTTGCCTGCAGGATTGGTGGTGAGTTGGACCGTCGCCTTTACGATTCTTCAGTATTACTCTCATTCTCAGGCAAACCAAATATTCGCAGATTTCTGTCCATCGAACCCACAGCAATGGTCTTCGCATCTACTCCAAATTTCACAGCAGTTACTTTACCTGCAGCAGGTAAGAACATAAACAACAAAGACAACAGGTAACAGTAAATCAGAAAAGAGAGAAAACTGATGCACAAGTGCACATTTACTCCACAAACCCGCTAATAGGCCTCCAAAGGAAGATGAAGATATGGAATAAATTAGCTGCAGCACTGGGTTAAGGCATGGTGGCGGACAAAAAGAGAGAATGGGCAGGTCGAGGTACCTGTGCCGGATAAATCAGGAAGAATCTTGATGAGAGGCCATTCGGTTTTAACATTTGCAACTTGGTAGATCCTGCATCAAAGAGAAGAATTAATTCCCAGATACTAATTATAAATCAGCGAACCGATCCCTAAGTGCTGGGCCAATCAAAACACCGTTAGAAACATAAAAATGTAAGCAATGAGATTTCCAGAGCGACAGGATATCAAGGGTCAGATTGAAGCAAAGGCATTGACAAAGAAACCAAATTTATCAAGAACAAGAGTATATTTCAGTAGTCCAGGTTGTTTCACCAATTTTGGTTTGAGCTTAAAATGATTTATCCCATAAAATTTAAAAAGAAAATCTTACTGTACACCCGAGCCTGCTATAGCAAGGTAAGTTCCACTATGGTCGAAATCCACTGCAAAAATAAGAGAAAAACAGGATGAGTCAACAGATAGTATTGCACGCATAGATATAGATCTAATGAGCTAGGCAGACTTTTCAGTATGCAACATTTACTAACAAGCTTAACCCTGACACCCTATCATAAACCACACTACGACGGCCTTAATAATTATCCCAAGACGACCAGCATGCAGGATTGTGTTCAAGAACTAGAGGTAGACGCAAAATAAGCAAAAGGTCCTCAAATTCCAATACTGCTACAAGGAAAAAGATAAATTAATTTCAATACCAGAGTTGGTAGGGGTGTCTAAGCCAAATGGAGCTAAAGATCGGAAGTTCTTCAGTTTTCTTAGATCCCAAAGCCTGACACCATCAGATGCAGCAGTCTGCCCAAATAGAAGAAAGTCCATCAGAAAACCACAAGAGCAATAATTTATCGCATCCAGGGAAAAAGGGAAATGAAATAGCTTACTGCAAGGAAGTATCCATTCTCGGAAAAGGACATAGCAGTCACTGGACCAGTGTGCCCATCAAATTTCGCAACATTTCCCTATCAAGCAACGAAAACATTAGATATTAAACAACCACTTCCAAAACATTATAGGCACCCTCAGCATAGCTTCTACCTGAGTCTTTACATCCCAAATCTTGACTACAGCCTCTGACGTGCCTGTTCCAAGGATCAGACCATCTGGATGCAAAGCTGCAGATGTATAGCCTTCGCCTTCGGATCCCAGAGAATCCGCTACCTGTTTCAATATTTACAAGATCATCCAAAGAATCTGAGAGATCGAGTCCACAAAAAGGTATTCTGGAAAAATCTCTTACCTAATATTACAAATGGAAACACAATGGGAGCATAAATGGAGTATACCTGTGAGAGGCATAAACCGGTTGAAAGATCATAGAAACACCATGTGCTGTCAAGTGATGCAGTCACAAAATATTTATTTGTGGCATGGACAGAAACCGCTTGAACCTGCAAAAGTTTTTACGCACAAGGAAATTCGGGATTGAGATATATGTGTTTCATGTGTTAGCAACAAAATGCATCAACCAGCTAATAAAAAATTTCAGAATGCACTGTAGGATCAATTAAGCGTGTAATATCTAGCAGTTGTAAATAGCATTTGTAATATCTAGCATTGTTTATCTTCAAATCCTAGTTGGTGAGCTGCACAACATCGTTTCATGGCAGCACACGACAACGACATCTAGCTTCTAGCTTCGACCCATCTTCTCTGCATGTCGTTGGGTTGAAGACGGAGACAAACGAAGGGCACACAAATAATTTGCTGAATTTGAATTTTTTGGATCCCCCCCCCCTCTTTTTTTTGTGGCCAAATCGTGGGTATGCAAATCATTTAGGAATAAAATATTTCATTCCTTTTTCAACTTTCATACCAAAGCCTGTAATTTGAAATCATATATTACATTCTGATCTCCATTCCACCTAATGACTTAATCCTTTCCTTCTCAAAATTATTCCAACAGTCCAAACACAGCCTCAGAGAATCAGTTTTAGAGATGAGGCAGAGTTACTTTTAACATTCATTACACCTTGCTCAGATGCGCAATTTGCATTTTCACTATTCCACCCCACCAAACACTACAGGACAGGATTCAGGAATAGGCCGTCACTCATCACATTTCCTAGGTAACTATGCTGAGTGCAGGTAACAAAATTGAGGACTCTGCAAGTCACCCAGCATCAGTCAAGACATATAGCTACAGACCCTATCAAACCTTGATGACATGGCTGTGGAGGTGGCAAAAAGCAGCAGCTGCTAACTACATCACGATTTTATATGCACAAACTAATGCAAGCAAATGTCATGCTAAACAAAACAAGAGAACAGCCTCAAGGGACAGCTAATAGCGGAAAACAAAAGCACTCGAACCTAGGACATTAAAACCAAAACTGAAAAACATATTAAAAAAAAGATCAAATGCCAATCAATGATTACTACATACCTCAGCAGTGTGATCCTTGAGCACATGCCTACAATCATAATTTCCATTTCCAGAGCCTTGCCACAGTCGAACGGTCTGCAAAACAAAAATATAGTAATTATAACATCTAATGAGTAAATAAAAAGCGGACATCATTATGACCAGAATCCATTTACTTGTCATCAATAAATTTTTCAAAATTGAAACCATGAAATGCCCCAAAAGGAATTGTATCGTTCTTTAGAAGGGGCAATCTTTTCTCCTGGGCGTAGAAAAGAGTAAAAGTGGGGGTGGCGGTAGCGGCATCAGATTGGAATTTGATGTAAAGGCTGAAGCAAACTAGTCCACACCTTATCTCCAGACCCTGTTATGACTATGCCATCGTCCCCAGGCACAATCTTGACACATGTTACCTGCAATATAGAACAGGTACTTTCTAAATTAGACTGCATTATCAAATTCAGCGAGGACATGGAACTTAAGAGAGCTTTTAACCAAAAAATAAAATAAAATAAAATAGCGAAGGAAGAAAGTGTACCTTTTTAGAATGACCACTCAGTGTAGATATGATTTGCCCAGATGGCCTATCAAAGACCACAGCATTAGTGTCAATCCCTCCAGTCGCAATTATGTCCTGCAAAAAATAGAAGGTTGCAGGTCAATGGACAGAGCTACAGACAAAAACATGCATTATCTCAACTGGAATTAAAGAGCCAACAGGAGGAAGCATTACTCAATCCTATTGAGCAACTTTATGTAGGAAGGAAGAGACACAGTACAAAGCTAATACAGAAGGAAGAATTGCTGTTAACGTAGGTCATTCTCCTAATTCTCCTAAGACGACTTATCATCAAACCTATCACTTCACTGTCATCATGCCACAATTACCCCAATGGATGACACCAGCCGCCATATGCCAGTAAATAAGGGATTATAAACTCAGTACATCATAAGGCCATCATAACTTCACGTCTAATTCAAGCAAACTGCAATTCAAATCACATGTCGCAGAACTAATGCAGATTTAACTTTGTCATCCCAATCGAATCAGTTGAATTGCATGGATTCAGCAGTGCCATTCCCATGTTGATGTCATGGCATGGGGTTCAAAGGGTCAAGTTATTCACTGATGATAATGTGAATGACAAGGATAAACACAACCCTCCAATAGAACTTCAAAGATAATGGATGTGCATATTCCCTGGATTCAGGAGCCAATCCTACTAGAAAGAAGTCATATATAACCTCGACAAATACCAACAAACAAAATGATTGTTTTTGTTTAGAAAAAAAAGAAGAAGAAGATTGTGACCCAACTGTCAATACAGCTTATACTTAAATTGAGATGCAAAGAAACTAGTGCGAACAACTTTCTCAATGAATAGAAGACGAAAAGTTATCCAAAACACCCAACTGACACTGCCCGGAGAAGAAGTTATCGTTCGTCTTAACTCAAATACTGCCCAAAGAAAAAGAAGCTGCAAACATCCAAGACTGATACAGCAACTATGTCACTTGCAAGTCTCAAGTTCCGACAAAAGTTAACGTTCGCCATAACTCGGAAATAAAACATGTCATTGCTACTCCTAGTCAACTACTCAGTACAGCACAAAAATCAGATACAACAAGAAAAAAAAAATATAAAAAATACAAATAACAAGAAACAAAAAACAAATCAGCGTACCTTTGCATAATGAACATCAATTGAAAGTATCCCTGGTTTATTAGTTTTGTGAAGCGGAAAGCTAGAAAGCTGGGTGTAGCTTTCAATATCTTCGAAAGGAGCCAAGGTTGTGGGTATCTGGAAACAAAAGCGAGAAACTAATAAAAAATAAATAAACATAAATGTTATATTGTTTGAGAAACAAATCCAATCAAACATGCACCAACAGAATAACGAAAGACGTTAATTTAGACTTGGATGCATAACAAGATTTTTTCTGAGGTTGCCACTGTATGTAACTGAAAGGATGGGAAAGTAAAGTAACCTAAAGCATATTAATATTTTATAGGCATAGGTCATCATATCCAGACACATTTAACCGTTTCCTATAATAATGCACATGGAGGAAAAAACATATTTCCTAGGGCATCTGCTTCATTGACACGGGCAAAAAAATTTTTGTACACTCCTGGTTCTTTTGTTTCCCAGGGTCTGTCAATTTGGGAAAACTTAAATTAAAATCTGCCCTATAATATCCACCACAAAAATCAAAGGAACTAGAAGTAAACAAATGTATCCTAAAGCATATAAGCCTCAATGAAAACCCAAAGTGGTAAGCACCAGCTTCCACTTGGTTAAATCCACGGACATTGGCATGTCAGATTCGGCTCCTTGAAGAATAGTAGCACCTCTAGGAAAACTTACAAACTATATTGATATTGCTCTCTTTTAAGCCTTCAAGCATGAGAGCATCTAATGCAAACCCTCTTAACCACAATAGCTGATGAAGGCTTTATCAGGCTAGCATGAAAATCTATGAACATGTCGGAGCAATACCGTCCGCTTTTTCCTTTGTAGAGAAAGTGTCGCATTACACTCCGTCAGCTCACTAATAATATTAGCGGAAATCCCAGGTCGAATTCTCTTTGCATCAGGACCCAAATCTTCATCTTCAGCAGCTGCACCTCATAGTTCATGGATAGGTTTAGGTCTACATTTAAGTGAACAAAGAGAGTGAATAAATGTAGAAAATAACCTCTTTTGCCATTGCTGAGTCTAGGTGCATGAGCTTCATGGCCTGCTGTTACTGAGGCTGGTATCTGTCTCTCTGCCTGAGCAAGTAGAGACCTTGCTTCATCCCTTTCTTTTTTCAACCTTGCAATTACTCGACAAGCTGCATCATGCTGTCAAAAGAAGGCCAACTCCACATCAGATTGAACCAACCAACTGCTTTCTCAGATGATCCAAGTCAATTGACTGTTGGCTAAGCTCTTGCACTTGGTGAAATGCATAAAATCAGAAATACCTGGTAAAGTGCATGGCTAAGCTCTTGCCTTGCTGTGTGCAGTTGTTGTTCCAATGCAAAGTTAGCCAGCATCAGACTATCCCATTCCTGCATTTCCCAGGGGTCAGTTAAGAAAAAGATATAGACCAGAGTATCCCAGCGGCAAAAACCAACACAACTGTAAAGAAGGAATATGTTCAAACAGACGGAAGATGCATCAGTTATGAACGATAAAATCTTCCAAAAAGCAAACCAACAAAAGAAATAGACCTACCGACCAATGTAGAAAGTTAGATGACAATCAGATCAAAATAATAGCCATCAAGAGAAAAATGAAAACGTATAAAAGTTCAACTGACTCTCATTGCATTTAATATTGAACATCAGTCAACAAATGATGGCAAATGTTAGTGGCCGCATCCAATATATCATCTATATGATTCCATACATGGTCATCTTATGGCAAGGTTCTAGTTAGAAGGTACAAAATGTTGTAAATACCTTTATAAGCCTTTCATCTACGAGGCACGTACTAATGAAGAACATTTGATATAAGGTTCATACAATTCAAAGGTTCCATTGCTTCAGTTGGTTAAAGATTTCATGAACTTTATATCCAAGTTTAAGCTTACGACATCGCTGATTTTGTTTAGACACATGCTATAGTGCGCTTAGCCGCTTATTACCATCCATTCGAATTTTTGATATTGTTTAAGAAAACAATTTTCAAATAAGAAAGTGTTATAATTTTTGTGAGATATTTAAAAAAAAATGTTGCATTTTTTCTAAGATGAAAAGAGTAAAAATATAAAATGGGTTTATTAGCATCAGTTCAAATTTATGATAGAATTGGTTTTTTGATACATTGCTTGTCATGCAGTCGGAGTAGTTTGCCCAAGAGAAAACGAGTTCGGGAATGCTACCAAGCAAGCGACTTCATAAACTACGCGTGAGGGGAGTGTTAAGATACAAATATGTTATAGACTTATAACTGGCTTATTACCATCTGTTAGACCTTATAATAGAATTGGTTTCTCGATACATTCCTTCCCATGCACTCGGAGTAGTTTGCCCAAGTGATAATGAGGTTGGGCATGCTACCAAGCAAGTGACTTCCGGAATTACAAGCACCAGAGAGTAATGCACCATTCAAACCCTCCTCACAGGGAAAGGGCTGCTCCCACACTATACCACAACACGCCATACCCAATAACAAAATGGAGAGGCTTTCATCACAAATCTTTAAGTAAAACTTGAGGATTGATACTAGATCATGCTTATCAACATAACCAAAGAAAAGCTGCTAAGAAGTAAAACATTGAGCAAACATGTAGTTATGAAGATACATAAATGATAAAGAAAACATACGATCTGGAACATTCCTAGCATTCCAGGAATGCTGGCAGCCTGGAGTGGCCTTGGTTTGACTATCTGCAAGGGAAATAGCTCAGAAATGCTAGAAACCATACCTAAATAAAAATGTCAGCAGAAACAATTAACATTCCAATTTCCATATATGTTAGTAATAAAACGAAAAATGAATTATACCTTGCCAGCTTTAATAGGGATAATATCATCCAGGCTCAGTGGCTCCCCAGTGATGGGGCATTTCCCAAAATCCTTCAAGAAGAAACAATGTCACACGAAAGCACTTTCAGTCACAAATACCCACTTACAATCCAAGCTAGCAGCTCACTAACATGACAACAACAGCTCTGAATCATTGGACAATAAAGTACAGGCACAACTCTTAAAGGCCAAGAAAAGCCACAAACATCCCAAAGTTAACCAAAATAAATGGTACATCTCAAGGTTAACCAGTCATTATCGCATATCAGGGGAAAGGAAAGGTTGAAGCTGCACCACCTACCCACAATTACATGTGGATCTGAAAAATGATTTTGGTGAGTTGGGTTTCTTATTGATGCACTATTTCAAGGTAAGAAAACATATGACTTGAATATTCTAATTTGCACAATCTGACCATTGTTGGCGCAGATGCATGTGTAAACCAATCAATGTATTCAAGAACAAGAGGAGAAAATGAGCAGAGAATCTCAATTGGAAGAGAGATGAAAGGAATAAAAGCTTAACAAAAAAAAAAGTAAAAGTAAAAGCATGGGAACAAAAATGTGAATCGCCTTTATCTTGCATCAAGCCATCGAATCTATCTGCACCTTACTTCGCCTCCTGTCTCCTGACACACTAATCTATGTTAGCAACTATCACTATACACTAGTCTTTACTCTTTACTGAGCCAACTGAAGATATGAAATCGCAGAACTTCGGGTCAACAGAGAACAAATAACAATAGAATACCAATCATTGTAATTAATCTGTCATACTATGCCATGTATCATCTATCATCTTAAAGAGAAAACACCTTTTTCATAGATGGAAAAAAGTGTAAACCTGCCTTTTTAACAAAGTCAACACCTAAACACCAACCCTGTATCACTAACACGATCAAATTCACGCAAACAATCCCCAATCCCACCAACACGGCCGCACCCAAACACCCGCGCAAACGCACTCTGTGTCATCCCTCCAGACAGCTCAAAACCGTAACCAACAACGCTACTCAACCCGACTCATTCCCCAACTAACAAAACCATTCATCATGTCATCAGAAGCTTCTTTTCCAAAAATCCACAAATCGAAGAGAACAGAAACCCTAATTATGACGAAAAGACGCATACCTCGATATGGCGTTCGATGAGTCGCTTCTCGTACACCAGTCCCGATTTTTTCGACACCACCGGCTCCTCCGGCACCTCCCCGGAAACTGGACCAACACCAACACCACCACCATATCAACAACAACAACAACAACAACAACAACAAATTGAGAAACACAACACAAACACAAACATATCATGAATTACACAATCAACGAAACCAGACAGAGCAAAGAGGGAGAGGATATTATAAAGAATAAGGAGGGAGATTTACTTGAGCAATTCATTTGGGGATGAAATTAGGGTTTTTCCGCGGCTCGGGTTTTGCAGGCGACGAGGGGAGATTACTGTGTGGAAGTGATGAGTGGAGCTATGGTGTATGCGGAGGATGTGAATTGATACAACTTGGAGTTGGATGGATTCGGATTTGGAAGCCCGATGGGTTAAGTCAATTGGCTGATAGCCTATGCAGCCCAATGTTTTATTTTCTCTTTTACTTAATTTTATTTTTTATACTTATCCCAACGATAACTTACAAATTATCTATCATCTTCATTTCTCCCTCTTAAATCAAAATCAAACGAATAAAAAAAACTACCACTTAGAGAATTAAAAAACTAAGGTACATTGGAAAAAAACTTATTTATTATTATACATTAAAGAATGATATCATATGTGAATTGTCACTATTTATTTTCTATTTTATTATTATTTATACATTTATTTTTATTTTTAGGTATTCAATTTTTTAAGGAAAAATAAACATTTAAGCTGTTGTGATGGCATACAAAAACACACAGCAACGTGTGTCTATCTATCTTTTCTAAACTTAGTGGGGTCTAATGTCATTATCGCACTCCAAAATTTAAAGGTTAAATATTATTATTTTTTATCTAATTTGAATACGACAGTTGATCGGTAAAGATTATTGAGATGAACTTTGACCAGAGCTAGTTATGGGGCTTTGCATGATGTTTTCAATCAAATTATCATAAAATAAAATATCAATGATTATTTAAGTTACATATTTGAATTACATATGACGAAAAAACTTCAATAACCTTATCTAACTAAAAAACGAAGACTTTTGAAATATATAAACGCCAAAATTTAAATGAAGGAAAAGAAAATGTGTATCATGACATAGATATAGATGTGTTTAGTGAAAAATGAATAATTGAAATTAAAATGTGAAAAATGAATGATTAAGATTAAAAAATTACATTCTAATCTCAATTTTTGATTTGTGTTGTTTTAATCCCAACTATTCCTTCCTCACTAAACACATCATAGAAAGATGTTCGAAAACATATATTCTTTCGGGTCCACCGAGAAAAATCTTCCCTGAGACGAGGTATGGGATACTGGCATGCTAACCTTTGTACATACTACGTATAAATAGACATGAACTTGAACTTGTGCCTACTGCGAGTTGATGGAGACAATATAACATGGTATGCCTGAGCAAGTAGGTAATTTTTTGATTGCGAATTGACAAGATGGCTTGTTCTTGGTGCTTATTTACACTTCCTTTTAAATATCGTAGGAGGCACACGTTTTCAGTTCAAATATGAAGACTGCATATCGTGTAGTTTCAGCATATAATAAGTCGTCACTGATGTTGATCTTGATCTAATTTCAAGTTTGATTGGTTCTAGTTGATCTCACCAGATGTATCTCATATTTTCATTTGTCAAACTCGCAGGATGAAGCTTCAAGCCGGTTCAGCACCGAGAAGCTTGAATTATGTGAGCCTGAATTGTTCACAGAGACTGTACACAACTCGAAGGTCATTTTTCCAATTTAGACGACGATTTTTGCTACATACCCATAGATGTAAACACACTGCAGTCTGATCATCTAGATTGTTGGCCACCACCTCTGGTAGCACCACCAGCTTGACATCTGCAACAATTCCCAACACGTCCAACCTGTCTTTAGTTTTTGGCTGCCAACAGGAATTCGACAATGACATTTCAGTTTCAATAGATTTCTCGCCATCTCCATCATTTTCAGCTCTTCAATACCTTGACACCATCCAGCATGACCAACTTTGTTTCACATCTCAGCTGATGTTTCCGAGTTTCCTCAGTACCCAGATGACATAATGCTTCCTCTGATGGCATCCCATTTGCAACTGGTGTACGAGGAAGATCACTCGTTTTCTGGTCCTCCATTCGTGCACCTAAATCCTCAAACTGCTTCATATTCAGGATTATTAGCATCTAGGGTATCCTTATTTCCTGGACATACAAATGCTGCATTAGCTGCAGAGTACCCTGGCTTGCTCAACAGATCTATCTCAGTAGTAGAAGTTGTTCATGTGGAAGGACTGGACTATCCAGGGAAGATGTTAGAATTTTCAGCCCAAATCAGCTATCGAGTTATTGTTACTCTAGATGTACACAGGTATGCATTAATTTCTCAGCAATACTGATATATATATATATATAGTTCATCTTCTGCTTCATAATAGACTACTAGTTGGAGTTACATGGGCAAGCAACATAGTTTACAAGTCAGTCATGACTGGTTTAAAGTAAAGAAAATGAAAGTAACATACCCACATAATCCCACAAATGTAAGGAAGTGGGGAGGACGAGATGTACCCAGCGTTAACCTTATTATATAAGAGGTTTTTTCCTGATATATTCAGAAGATATCAAACCCTTAGACTTCATGTTTAAAGTACTTATGTTTATTCCTCTAAGTTTCCTCTATATTTGCAGGCATCAAGTGATGAGAGCCAACAACCAGCGAGCGGCGCTGCTAGCTCTACTCCTTCAAGAGCTGAGATCTCTACTACAGAAAAATTTGCAAATCTCTCTGTTGAAGAGAGGAAAGAGAAGATCCACCGCTATATGAAGAAAATAAACGAGAGGAACTTCAACAAGAAAATCAAGGTTCTTTCTCCGTCGAAATGATTCTTTGCTTTAACGTAACAAGTCAAATCATTGTTAACATGGTTTGAGTTCTGCAGTATCCCTGTCGTAAAACTTTAGCGGATAGCAGACCACGAGTGAGAGGAAGGTTTGCAAAAAGTGATTATTTTGGAGTGTCGCGTAGACGCATGCCATTACGAGGAGGATGAATACGATGAGGTAAGTTACTTCTACGATTCTGGGCACCTTTTCTCTTCTCTTCTCTCTTCATATTCATTTGAAATCTCTTAGCATTGCAGGTTAGCTTAAAAGCAGACGACTTCGTGGATTCGACTGACATGTATGCTCGGATCGCCGACTTCAGCCCCTTTAACTGCAGTTATCCCATCCAGTACTGGACATGATTAGCTCCTGATACTAAACAGAACCGTTGCTTTGCAGCAGCCTGTCATCCTCCTGGTGCTGCATGATTCCTGAGTAAATAAATAAGGGAAACTCATAACGACGTTCACTGATGGTAGAAATACTGGTTTTCCTGTAATTATCATCTGATCAAGGTCACACCTGGCCTAACAAGTTACGGTTTCCTTTGGGTCGCTAATAGCAACCAAAAATTCTAATGTCGTAAGCTCTCAAACGATGTCCAATAGTATCAACTAATCCTATAAGGCCGGTTCCTTAATCATCTTGAGAGATAGTGTAGGTGTTGCTTTATAATAACCATGCGTTATCGATCTGTTACGATATGTTTAGAAAACTTGTGGTTGATGTTAAGGAGTTTCAAGGTAGACAACGTTACTTCGGTGTATATAGAATGCCTTGGTCCAATCTACTTATTATGTCGACGTTGGTGCGGCGGGTGCATCACGTGACGAAATAGTTCCATTAATTGGGGGCGATTTTTTTATTTTTTTTGGGCACAAAATCCCCTAAATAATTGATGCAAAGTCTTGTTGGTTCTTATTTAGCCTATTTGGATTCAAAGTTCTTATACTTCCTTCGTCCTAAAATTATCGTAATATTTTGACATAATACATATGTTGATATAAAATTTAACATTCGTACATCAATGATCAAACGTAATTTTTTTTTATAAATTTATCGTAAAATATCAATGATTATGTAAGTTATGTACTTCAACATAATACATATTATGGGACGATCAAATATGATTTGATATGAAAATGAGATTTATATTTATGTATATAAATAATATAAAATAAATATATGTTAAAATTATTATGCGACGAAAGAAATAAATATTTAAAACGCGTCTTAATTCGAGGTTACGTTGGTCACGCACGACAATATTTTTCCATTGTCAAGCCGACATATATAATGAAACTTACTTGTTTGGATGATTCTTGTAGTAAATCAATACAACCTTTATAAAATAGTTGAACATGATGATAAGTCAAGTCTATCACTATAGAGCATTCATTGCAGTGTCCTTACACGACTCCCCATCTCCATATTTAAGGAATGTAAAAGAAAAAAAATACATACATCAAATTCTCTATCCCTAAATAACTCCTTATATTTCATTTTCTTCTCTATTTTTAGGGAATGAAAAAATTTTGAATTCCTAAATCATTTTTTTCTTAATTTGTATTCTTTATGACTAGATGATAATAAATAAAGCTTAAAATAAATCTTAGAGTTCTAAAAAAAATTATTTCTATTTAAATAATTATAAATTCATTTTTTAGAGAAGTTTTGAAAAAAATCTATTTATCACAAGTGAATACAAATTCATTTTATTTATTAAAGATGAAAAGAATGATATTTTAAATATATATAAAGTCAATATAGAAAATCTACTGGATGATTAAATAAAAATCTTGATCTTTACAATAAAACACAACATTATATAATAGAGATATGGATAGAAAAATTAACTTCTCTTAATGGTTCTTTTCGTTGTGATTCCCCATTTCTTAATTGAACGGGGATACATGATGATATCATGATATCCAATTATTTTCATAAGAGCAAATCCAATCATGAACTATATGTGATGTTGTATTTATATTTTAACACCAAATTATAAAAATATGACTCCAATTATGAGTTAAGATTAATGTCAAAATTGATTGAGATAAACTTGGTTTCAAATTTAACATGACGTATAAGTATAACTATAATTATCACGTTAATATTTTATTTATTTTTAAATTATTTATGTTTAAATTGGATTAATTTTTTAATTTAAGTTGCTTATTTTTGTGTCTGTGGTTCTCAAGTCAACATTAATGTCAATTCAATATTCTAACGGAATTCGTGTGTTCATACACAAAAGTTTATTAAATCTAGCCAGGATGAGTCATTTGGATATAGTAGCATCTAATTTAAAGTTAGTTGTAACTTCATATCTAGATGAAATTCAAATGAACATGGGTAGAATTCATGATCAATGTCAAAATGGTTAGGACATTTGTTACTATTACTATTTAGAAGACATACACTTCTATAGTATTGAAAAAAAAGTTATATAATATGATCCGTCCCCACAAAAGATGCAATCATTGATATTTCACGATAAATTTATAAACAATTATGTTTGATAATCGTTATACGCGTGTCAAATTTTACATCGATATACGTATCAGATGAAATTGTTGCATTCTTTTCGGGATGGAAGGAATATAATACAATCAATAGTATTTGTTTACACTTATCATTTTACTTCAGAAGAAAATCGGAGTGAAAATGATGTTTGATCGTTTTATAACGTAACTCAAAAATTACGATGACAATCTATTCCCTCGTAACAGTTGTGATTTTTATGGGACATGATAGTTCAACACAAAAATAAGTGACTCCATTATTTTATGAATTGATTACACATATCGATTGCTCACATTTTTCACCTTACGTTGGATGTCAAACAAACATATCTCAACACTACATTCAAACATCTTGTGTGGGTCGTACTACTACAATAGGAGTTGATAGTCAAATCTCACTCTCATAACTGAATGTGACCAGACTGGAGTGGAGTCCTTTGTCCTTATTAGTACTCGCTCCCGAAAAACGTTACCTTTTGGAATAATCAGAGTATTTATTATATGTTTTGATATATTATTTTTTAATATTAAATGATATTTAAAAAAATTATTGATATAAATTTATAATAAATAAATTGAATTATTTTTAATATTTTATAATAAATTTTAGAAATATATTATTTGATTATTTTACGAACGATTCATAATTCAAAAATTTATATATATATATATATAATACAAATAATTTAAAAGGAGAAATATAATAATAATAAAAGGGCTCTGACAAAAAAAGAAAAAAAGAAGAAGAAGCAGCAAAAGTGAGTCGAGTATCACTTGCTGTAACTCCCAATGACAAGGAGGAATGGAGTTACCCGAACTTTGTTGCTATTCAATTATCAAAAAAAAAAAAAAAAAAAAAGGAATTTGACCTCTTTAAATGTTGAAGAGTTTTGTTTTCGTTTCTAAAACTCCATAAAGACTCAGATAGTTTAACTCTCATGTAAATTCAATTCAAACTGAACAAAGATTCAATCGACAGTTACTATAAGTACATATAGTATTGACACCCTAACGTGAAGACAAGTTATAAGTACATATAGTATTGACACCCTAAAAAGACAAGTTTAGTTCACTGATGTCAAATCTGATCTGAATCTCATAAATAAATTCACCGATTTCGAAATAGTATTAACCCATCCTTGAGTTGTTTTGTCTCATTTCGTTTGAAATTAGTCTTTAACTCAATATGATTTGTAGCCAAGGATGGGACCAAACCAAACCCAATTTGAGTTCCATGAGGCAATTAGCAGAGAAAGAAATTTCACACTTGCCACAAAACAACAAGAAACACAACGTGGCTTACAAAATTCTCAATAATACTCTTCAAAACAACAGTAGAATATTTCAATTCCTTCTCCTCTCTGTCACTCTCCCCCTCTCTGTCAAGCATATTGTCTCATTGGTCTTGAAAAAAGCTTCACCTTTGGACATTTCTTCTCGGTGTCCACTTGCTTGCCTTTTCAGTCCTCTGCTGAAAAAAGGGTTTTGTGTGGTTCTTTGCTGTTTTGTTGAAATGGGATTTGCTTCTTGGATCTGAATACTCAAAGGTAATGTTAAATTTGTTGTCTTTTTGGGTATGGGATTGTTGGGTTTTGGTCGTTTTTTGATGGCGTGGTTGAGTTTGGTTAGGGTTGTGAGTTTGAGTTTTTGGGTTTGTGTTTGATTTGGTTTGCTGTTGATGGATGATGCATGTTGTTTGTTTCTAGCTAGTTTGGTGATTTTGGGGAAGCTGTGTGTTGAAGAATTTGTGAGATTTATGATGTGAAAATTGGTGAAGAGATAGATTGCTTGTTGTTTCTTTTACTAGACAGAATGGTTTTTTACTAGACAGAATCTGGGATTTCGCTTTGTGTGTTTTGTGGTTGCTTCCTTTGCCATTTTGTTTCTTAATATGCCTGTCTGTGGCTGGAGCTCTCTTCTTTTGCCATTTTATGGTGAATCTTTGGTCAATCTCTTGATTTAGAATAGTTGTGTTCTTCACTTCTCCTTGAACTGTTGAATTGTACTATATGGTGCAAAAAAATGTCTGTAATTGGTAAGTCTTCTGATGTTTAACTTATGGTTTAGTCTAGCAATGCCATGATTTTTGCTTTGCTTGTTTGATTTTGCTTTGCTTGTTTGATTTTGTTTCTGTCGTGTGTGGGTTCAGATCTTTTTTGCTCAATTCCTTTAATCAAGGAAAGCCGAATTACCAGAAGGGCAAGCTTGTGGTAGAAAAATACCACAAATGTCATTTGCACCTCCACTTGTCCCCAATGTGAAATTGTCGAGAATATATGCGAGTTGGTTTTGCATATATACAATGAAGGGAAAACATATTATTGTAGTATAAATGTGTGGACAATGTGAGACTACATTCCTTTTACTCTAATTCTGTGTCACTCAGAAAGTCAGAATGAACTTGTTTCCTGTAGCAAATTGTGACATTTTAGCTCTTCATTTAGGTTTATTCGTAAGCTAGCCCACAAAGTTCAATGTGGCATTACAGATTGTCGAGCGCAAGTAGTGAATGAATTCCATGAAGACATTCTTAACACTCTAATCACACATGCTCTGATATACATCGAGGAATTGTATCTAAGTATGGTGGAATACTCCCAGAGATATTTTGTGTATCTTAACACCGTAAACGTAGTAGTAAGCCACGCTCACAGTAGCTTGTGTTACTTTTACGCCCATAAACCCCAAGACATCATCATGAGTGGCATTTCCTATGCTTTGGTTTTGGATGGCGTAACATTTTAACTAAGTTGGTAAATTAGCATTCTTTAGAATATCTTGTTTCCTATGTCCAGTCATTATATTCATCCTCTATTCTCTTTTCTGATGTATTGTAGATAGCCTGTCTATCTCAAAGTATATTACAATTTTTTTCCCTTAATAGATGATGCTTATTGCTTCCGTCTGTTTTGCAGATTGCTTTTGTCGTGGCTGAATAGCAAAGAAGCTTGATGTGTAGATTGCATGTTAGATAGCGCTTGGTCGGAGGTCCCATATCGAAGCTAGGGGGAAAAAAAGGTTTCAAGGGTTACTTTGTGCATATTGCTCAGAATCACTATCTGATAAGGGGCATGGGTAATGCCTCCGTAGATTCTCAAATGCATGATCAGGAAAAAGAGGATTCATCATACTACGTGGGCAGTGAGTGCAAAGTAGAAGACTATAGTACATTGGATTTTGTGAAGTCCAAGGTCCCTAAATCGGCAGAAAGTAGAAAATCGAGAAGATTGATTTTGAAGCTTAATAAAGATGAAGCTCATGAAATCTTGGGTCAGGAGCTATTCATCAGAAGTTGGTATCATTTAGGGAGTAGGATACCCAAGCAGGTAATAAGTCCAGATGAGAAGTATTTGAGACACTGTGTGGCATTAATACTTTTATCTGCTTCAAAAGCCGTCCCATTGAACCCATTGGGACTCAGGTCGGACTGCTTGTCCCTTCCACAGACACTGCTTGATGACTACACAATGACTGTTGGCTCTGGAGGAGCGGCCATGAGCCCTGCAGCGAGATGGATTGCAGGTTCCGTCATGAGGAGCGAAAGTATGATGAACTTATTGAAGAGCCCATTTCTGATCAAACTTGGGGACTTTGATGGCGACTTAAATTTTGATAGGCTGAGCACTAGTTATAGCGATGATTGTAAGTTAAGTACCAGTTTATTCCATGAGCCAGAAAATAAGGCGCTGGCTGTTAGTAGGTGCGTGCACACTTCTTACACTGTTGGGAGAACCCCGTCATCTGTCACAAGCTCTATGTCTATGGAGGCTGATCAGTTTGCTTCCTCCTCGTCCTCTTCTCCGTTTGATCATGGGGGAATCCTACGTTCTTTGTGGAACGGTGGAGTCCTGCAGTTCACTTTCTCCGTGGATGGCCAGAAGGAGCTCTATATAGCACACGGCGTGAAAGTTGGGTTCCCAGATAACAAATCATCCAACTTTGTCTACGTGTTTCATCGAAAACCTGATAATCTAAAGGGGGGCACTGATTTGGACAGCGCTTACAAGGAAGTGGTTGGTGTGATGAGGGTTTCAACATCCATCTCACTTTGTCCTAAGAATTCAAGGGTCAGAGAACTGGAGTTTGTATTGTCCTCCAGTCTGCAGGAGGATCATGAACCGGGACCCCAAAAGTCAATCCAAGGTGATAGGAGGACTAGGAAATTGTCAAAGGTGGCCGAGTTGCTCAAAGGGGTTCCTGTGAAGAGAAGTGGCCCCTTGAAATGTATATCTAGTAACATGTCCTTGGACAAAAACCAGTATGCATGCAGCACTTTTCATCTTTGTGACAAGGCTAACTTTCTAGAGCACGAGTCGCCGCCAAACCTTGAACTGGCAGCTATTGTAGTGAAAGATCACCTCCATGACGATAATGCTCCTGAAAAGGAAGAAGTGGGAGGGTGGGGCCTGAAGTTCCTCGGCAAAGGTAGGACCAGACAAGATCCCTCTTCCTCCGAGGCCGCACCACATTCCGAGCTATGTCAACAGCATATGGACGTCATAGTTCCTGCAGGTATTCACGGAGGACCAAGGACGAGAAATAATGGTCCTTCTAGCCTGATTGAGAGATGGAAATCTGGCGGACAATGTGACTGCGGTGGTTGGGACGTTGGATGCCTGTTAAAGCTTCTCCATCCTAGGCCGAGGAAAGAAAAGGGAACATTGCATCCCGAAGCACGAGGAGAACCGTTCACATTATTTGCACAGGTATGCTGGCTCTATTTTCTAGCCTCCTTTGCTTTGATTTAGTATTGCTTGTTTCAACTCTTCAATGCTTTCCTCATCTCGCTGTTTATCCTGTGCTCCTTATCCATCATTATAAATATCAGATGCCTGAGGATTAACGGAGACAAGGGTGAATCAAACCGTGTTCATATTTTGACCCATAAGGCTAAGCTCAAGGGTCTGAACAGATTGGCTATTTTTGTTCATTGCATTTACACATTGGTGATTGATTTTTTGCGCTAAAATAATTCCAGTGGTACTCGTAATTCAATGGAAATGAGTCGTGATAAGTTAGGAATTTACAGTTTATAACTTATACGGCTGCATTCTCTGTAGTTGATCATTGGTGATTTTGTGTTTTGAAAAAAAAAAAAAAAACAATAGTGTATGATGGTTCACTCATTTGAGTCTTCTCAAATGCTCGGACCTGAAGGCCTGCTCTATTGACCCTTTTGAAGCAATAGTGTATGATAGTTGATCATAGTTTCTTGAGTCTTCGATTCAATGTAGAAATAATGCTGTATGCATGATATAAACCAGGGAGTGATCAGGGTCTAACTGAGTGGAAAGAGCTGCAGGCCAAATACTGGCATGTGAGCATGCTGAAAATGCTTTAGCTTGTTGCCACTCAAAAGTTTAAACGTTGGCCACTTTGGTGGTAGCTTAGTTGATTCGCGTTATCGATTGAGTTGAGCTGTACACATTGGTTCCTCATTAGTGAACTTGATTTTTGCATTCATATGACATGCTCAACCACACGATGCTGTTTCCGTACTTGTCCATACTTCTCCGGTTTGGGTATGGAAGTAGCATTCTTATGAATACATCCTCGTCTATGGCTGTGCAGGGCTCCGAGGAAGGAATACCCTGCATGAGGATGGTGACCATGCTCGACGGAGTTTATGACATTGGTTTCCAATCAGCACTATCGGCTTTGCAATGTTTTTCTATTGCGATAGCTGTTATCCATTCTCGATCACCTTCCCTACCGCCGCCAAATGTACAGTAGCATTCTATGTGATTTTGTCGACAGGTTTATGTACATTATTCCTTGTTGTAAATTTCATTCTTGTTGTGTTGGGATTCTTTGGGTTAGGACTAAGGTTCCTAGCTACGAACTTTCTGCTTTCTATTATCTCACGTCAATCATACATTCCTCAGAAATAACAAGCAGATTCATTCATAGTTGGTATAGCAATTGTGTTAGTCAATATGCATTTGAGACACAGCTTGAGGATCAACTTCCCATAACATAATAATCAAACCAATTGTCGACGTAACGGTACAAAAATTTAACTAATTTTACAGAATTACAGCAACAGTGGCTTTTCTATGCAAGAAATCCAAGTTTTTCACCGTTCTTCTTAGCCAACCTGATCAATCCCTGTCTCTGCTTCGCGTCCGCTCCGATCGATTTGCAGAATTCAGTTATCACCTGCAATTCCAAACATCATTATATTCAATATTTGTGATTCCATTCAACATTTGTGATTGCAGTTCAAAATCAATTGATAATAAATAAAATATTTTAGGATCTTGTATGTACTTCTGATGTTCTAAGTTTATAAGACAAACAACAGAAATATGTTACAAGTGTCATTTTTATTTTCTGTAACGATATCAAACAGTCCCTCAGTTACCTGAGAATGAAGCGCGATGGCTTTGCCACGGATCTGATTGAACGGCTTCTTTCCAATAATATTCCTCGCGAGAACAACCACGGGTGCGAACACTCCTTTCCCTTCATTCACATTCTTCATCATCGGTCGCACCACCGTTACTTTCCTTCGCATACCAACCTTTACAGGAGCCATCATCGTCATCGCCCTTGCCATCCTGTCGTGATCTTCGCCTAGGCGGATATTGAATCCACTGATAGCTGAAGAAAAGGTTGCTGCCATTTGAACCAATCTAACAGGGAACAAAGAAATGCACTGTTTGATTCGGTTTTGCTTAGGTGGTTTGGTGTGATGTATATTTGTACTAGGCGGGTGATGTGAGGCTGTGGGTTTTTTGGTGATCTATTGGTTGGTTGGTTTCTGTGAAGGAGCTGAGGACTCCAAGGGGTGACCTGAGCCACACATATAGGTGGCTTTAGATTTTTCTTGGGTTTTATTTTTCCAAGTAGGTGTATTTGAAAATAATATGGGTTTATTTTCTTTAGATTTACTTGTTCAGCCTTTATTTTGTAGGAGAGGCAATATAGATATAATGATTTAATTGTTCCCAAATGTCAATGAGAGTATTTACGATCAAATATTCTTTTTCTTAAAATTATCATGTAACTGTAATAATAATTTATAATTACATAATTTCATTGTATTATTATGATAAAAAATAAAACTTTTAAAATATATATTAATTAATGTAAAACTCGAAATATTATATGTATATTGAAGTAAAGACATTAAGTTAATGATATATTTATATCATGCATCTGTTGTTTTGTTAGAATTTATGTGGTTATAGATCAAGATTCAAATAATCCCATTGAGTATATGTAGTTTATTATTTGTCATTAAATAGATTTACTTGCTAACTTTTTAAGCCCAAATTCGAAAAATTCTCGGACATTTTCGAAAAGGGAATTTGATTTCTCTGTTTTTTCAGAAAATGAATCGGACGGTGTTGGATAGTTTGGTAGAAGATCTGCACCTGGTCATTTGGTTGCTGCTTGCTTTTGGACTCGTAAGGTTACTTTCTTTGTTTGGTTTTCAACTCTCATCAGAGCTAGCTCTTTTTTGGCCGTCTATTTTCTAGAATTTGGTTTTGCGTTCTTCTAATTCTAGAATTCGTGGTTCCAGAACTAAGAAGAAAATTAACTCTTTTCAACTTATCAAAAACAAAAAAACAAAAAAAACACCTCTTTCCAAAAACCATGTTCCCCCAATTAGAAGAAGAAAAAAACCCAATAAATATAATGAGATTTTAACTCATGATCTCTTCATTGTAAATTTTATTGATAAAACAATGAGGCATGTAGGATTTTATGTCTTGATTTTACCATCAAATTATATATAATCATTTGATTGTATCATAACTTTCAAATAATAAATCGTTTTTTAACTATACTTATATCATAGAGAATATTTTGAAACGATTTTCATATATTAATATAAAAAACTTACATAATAATATATCTAGAAAGAGCTTTTGTGATGACTTTATTTTAAGTCATCACAAAAAATTTAGAATTATGTGATGAAAATTAAAAACCGTCATCTATATTGGTCTTCTATGACGAAAAAAACGATCACAAAATATATTTTTTTTTTTTGCACCAAAAAATTTCGTTATCCATAAAAAAAACTAACATCTATAATGATATTATTCATCACAAATATTTTAGGGTGATGGTTTTTTGTTTCATCACAAAAAAGTATCTTTTCTATGACAATTTTATATATCCATCGAAAAAAGATATCAACCATTGATAGTTTCATAAAGTCATAACCTTCATCTATCATATATATAAGCATTGAAAAAAAAATACATCTGATTCATCAAAATTCCACCCGAAACACTCAAAACCCTTACCTTAATCCATCATGATCGTTCAAAATCGAGGATAGTTATTTTATTGTGTTTTTAATCTTTTTAAATTTTTTGGAGCGGTTTTGTTTCACTTTTCACAAGCAAAGAAGATTGAAGCTCCATCATTTCAAGGCTCACAAGCGTTTGACCCTTTAAAAAAATAAAAGAAGCCCAAAAAAAATGAAAAAGGAAAGGAAGCAAAATTATCCCTTTAAGCGTTTATCTCATTTTTGTTTTGGATTTTAATAGTTGAGGGAAATAGACAAATTATCCCACCGAGTAGCTTTTTTTTATTTTTTTAATGAACCCACTTAACTAACTTAATCTAACATATGAGGGACTAATTAATGAGGAGAGGGTAAGCTATTTGTAAAAAAAGAAAAAAAAATCTATTTGTAAAAAAAAAAAATATAAATTATCAATAGCGGTCATTTTTGATATTATTTATCAAAACATATCAAATATCATTTGTAAAAAAAAAAAGGTCGATTGTCATTCTTGCCCCTACACAATATTCCTTTCATTATTGCTTCAATTGTCGTCTTTTTTTATACAGATTAGATTGTGAATATATATTTTTTTATTGTATTTTTTGTGATGTATTTTATTATATTATATTTATTAATAATAATAAATAAATAATTTTAGATTAAATAGTTATATTGTGTTTTATAAACTTTAATTTATCGATTATTCATGTATTGTTCTATTATAAGAAACTCCTAGTATTGGATAATACATTAAGCCATCAACCTTACTATAATATGAGATAATGAAATAAATAAAATTTAAAATCTTTAATGTGATTATTCATATAATAATCGATCAAAGAAGAGCTCGATCAAATAAAAAAATGTGTAATATTGTTGTTCCAAGTTTTCACATAGTTACTTATGTTAATTCATTGTGAAATCAACAAATGAAAAGTTCGTATGTAGATGATTATTAATCAATAGAAAATAAACATGCGAATGATCAATAAAAAAAAATTCTTATATTTATAATGATTTCATCTATTTAATCGTTGACAAAAATCACTTCATGATCAACCTAATATGACCTCGTTCACACAATCAAAATCGACACGGCTTGTCGACTGCCTCACCTTGTCGTCAAGCTCGCACCACCACCACACTCACCACAATTATCTATCTCTTACCATTAAATTCTACTCGCATTCCACTCCAACCTCCTAACATCGGTCAGTTGCATAATCACTACAATCCTTGTTATGTTTCTTCGTCTTTCCTAGAGAATGGTCAGAAGTGGGCATCGTACTGGATGCTTCCTATTTGTCTTCGGGGCACAGTGTTTTGGATGCTGAAACGATGAGGCATACTGTATTAATAGATGACTTACGAGTACAAGATGACTTAACGGTATCAAAAGTTCCGACATCAACCGATAAAATTCCAAACTGTTCTGAATAAAGCAGATTACCCTTGTTCAGTTCAGTGCCTCACTGCTTCTCAAGTACGAAGTAGTTTTTTAGCACAAGACACGCCGACATGGAATAATGAAAATCAAAGCATATGGCTCATTCCCAAGCCTAAACGGAATACTAGCAAAACGATCAGCCTCCTGGGAACAAATGGGAGACAATCAGAGTATAGAAATCTGAAGTATTGAACTGATTGCCGCAGCATGACATGCTACAGATTTAAGCATCAGATAGAGCATTCCGGGAAACATACTAGCAAAGCAAGCTCCCAGAGTGAGGTACAGTCAACATATACAGCATAGTGTCTATCACACTAATACTAGAACAGAACAAGCCCGACGGAGAAATAAAATGGCGAGGAGCACAAGTGAGGAACAATCACATGTAAATTCAACAAAATTGTGATCTCCTCCACAAGAGAAATGGACAACCATTTCCATCAGTTACACTGATACATTGAAGAATCTCATGCCTTCGGGAAAATTATGGAGTGGCGATACCAGTGATACATAGGCCAGTGAAACGCTTGCAAATTCCGAAAGGATATCATGGGTACATATCAATTCTGCAACAGACAAACCTACAAAAACAAACTTCATCTAACGCTACATCTAACGTTAAACCATGGTGTAGTTTATCCACCAGCTTTAGAAGGAATCCTCATGTAATTCTTATAAACTTCATAAATATCAGGAACCGACTCCTTGAAGGGCTTGACAAACCTTTCCAAGAATTCAGATTCCGAGCTCACCAATGATGTGTAAAGGCCAAAGCTCTCCTTGATCAGGTTCTTATCTTTCAGAACTTGCAAAACTGCATTCCTAGGACGAACTCTCTTTTCCATACTATAGCTTAGCAATGCAGGGTGTGCCGCTATTAACTTGGGATGGTAACCAAGCTCCTTCATGTAATAATCAACGCCGCTCTTCAATGCGAGTTCCGATCTAGCCAAGATCAAGATATCCGAATCATCCCATCCACAGCTCCTCAACATTTTTATTGGCATACTATAGTGGGATTTCAAAGAAATGGGCTTCATTTTTTAAGCATCTCATTACCTGCAGGAGTCCCACTGGCGTTAGCACCTTTTTTAGTACTCGAGCTAATCCCTCATTGTTTTCGCGCATTAAGCTCAGGAATACGTTTATTTGCTAATATGATGGCCGGTCATAGTTCAGTAGTTTTCCAACAGTACAGCTGCGGATACATCAACATCGACTTCTCCATCTCCCCGTGACTCATCCCTCGTGATCGCAACAACTCCACATTATCCCTGATAGATCTAGGCAACGGAAATCGACCACTCGAACCCAACCTCCGAAGAGCCCTAGCCACATTCTCATCACTACCCAAAATCGACCTCATCGTTTCGATCACGGGCAAAATAGACGACTCCAATGATCGCTTCAGAAACTGACTAGGGCTAGACACGAACTTGATCGTCTCATCTGGGGTCAATCCAAGTCCCTCAAGAACCCTAATTTTCGGCTCTAGGGTTTTAGCCACATTGATCGAGAGGACTCCGGGGAACGAAAAGACGATGGATTTGATCTGGGCATCGTTGAATCCGCTTCGTTTGAAGAAATCGAGCACTGAAATGAAATTCTCTTTGGATTTGAATCCGCGTAGCTTGTGCGCAGTGGAGATTGCTTGGTCTGGTGAAAGCCCTAGTGAATTGGTAAGATAATTGAAGGCGAGATTGAGTTTTCTCGGTGAAATGATCTGCGATGATGAGTACCAATGAGGGGTCGAAGAGCAATGAAGTGGTGGAATGAGGCGATTGCCACCATTGATGAGGAACTTCAGCATCGTTGAGATACAAAATATCGAAGCAAGCTAAAAACAACGGCAAATTGGGGTGTTCCATAAATCAATAAAGATAAAATTTGGGGATATATTTAAAATAAATAGAATGAATTAAGAATAGAATTATTTGGAAAAATTATCAGAGTTATCACTTATAACAACTAACTCTCAAGTAGTAATTTTTTGTCCGTTAAAATACCCCATCATTTTTTTCGACAATAAATTAACAGTGTGTGATGATATAAATGTAACTAATAATAAATGAATGATTAAGATTAAAAAAATATAGATCAAGGATTAAGATTAAAATGTTATCTTTTAATATTGACCATTCATTTTTATCATGTAATCTCAATCATTTATTTTATAGTGAACACATCTATGTCATCACACATATTCTTTTTTCCATTATTTATAAAATTGGTTTTCCTATTTCTTAAGATTTGTTAGCATTTGATGTAAACAGCTCTAGTCTCTTTAGTTCGTCAACTCTCTTCCGTCGGTCATCAGCGCAGTCAATCCGTTATTATTAAAGTATCGTCAACTAATCATCAGTCCATAGTCGTCAGTCGTAGCTTTTTGTTGGCAGTCTGTCGTCAACCCGTCATCAGTTCTTCATTGTCAATCCATCGTCGTTAGTTCGTCGTCATCAGAAATGAGATGAGGATAGGGTTAAAGATATCAAGATTTCCATATCCATATTAATAGTGTTAGTCATCTTGTAACTTATAGGAACCATAAAGTCATCTATCCAAAAAAATCCCTATAGGGATATGGAATCATATAGGAAAACTATTAATAGTGTTAATCATTTTGCCATTTATGTTTTCAGTTAAGTGATTTTATTCAGGATATATGTCTTCAATTAATCACATATACTCAATGAACCAGTCATTTGCCCAATCATCTCATTGTTGCCATTTTTTTCTTTTTGAAAAGGTCGTTGTTGCCTTATTTATTTCTCACAAAATCAAACAAAAAAATCCTCATAGAGATAAAAGAACCATACAAGAAAACCACTAATAATGTTAGTCATTTTACCATTTATGTTCTTAGTTAAACGATTTTATTCAGGATATATGTTTTCAGTTAATCACATATACTCAATGAACCAATCATATGTCCCAATCATCTCATTGCTGCCTTTTTTTTTCTTTTTGAAAAGGTCACTGTGGCGTTATTTATTTCTCTCAAAATCAAACAAAAAAATCAATTCAAGCAAACAGAAACATATGTTTTAAAAAATCTAAGATCCTAACAGATGATTCTGTTCGAAACAAACGACAAACCCGTCAGCTGTATCTCAAACAAAGCCAACCCATACCGTCAACCATCATCGTACCAGAGAATACCAAACCCCATAAAACAACGAGTGTCGAGTGATAAAAAAAACCCCATCCATTTTCATTGATCATCAACAATGTCAATGCCGGAGGAGAAGCACATTCTGGTGACAGGAGGAGCAGGTTTCATCGGAACCCACACCGTGCATCAGCTTCTCGTCGAAGGGTTCAGAGTCGCGATCTTCGACAATCTCGATAATTCCAGCGAAGAAGCCGTTAAGCATGTGAGGGAACTGGTTGGGACCGATTTGTCTAAGAAACTCGTGTTCAATAAGGTAGTTCTTGATCTATTTTCTTGAACTAATATTGGTGAAAAGTCACCTAATATAGATCTAAAGCGGTCAAAAACAATCTAATATAGATAAAAATTATTTACAGTCTTAGTTGTGTATGCATTTTGCCCTCCCTAGACACGGTCTATGATAAGTTTACCTGAATTGTTGTTGCAGCGAACTTACTTTTCATGATTCATCGTGTTTTTTTTTTTTTTTTTGTCAATTTGGGTTTTATGGTGCAGGGTGATCTTAGAAACAAAGATGACATTGAGAAATTGTTCTCTGCAAACAAGTATGGTGAATCGATTTTTCTCTCTTTTAAGTGTGACGTGATTTTGGAATATTGATGGTTTGAGTCTGTGGATGAGGCAGATTTGATGCAGTGATCCATTTTGCTGGATTGAAGGCTGTGGGTGAGAGCGTGGCGTACCCTTTCCGCTATTTCGATAATAATTTGATCGGGTCGATCAACTTGTATCAGATCATGGCCAAGTATAATTGTAAGAAGGTGAGTAAGGGTCACAGTGAGTGAAAATTTATGGTTATAATCCTTGCTTTCACATGAGGTTGATTTTGATTTTGATGCAATTACGTTCTGCTCTGCGTCACATCCAAGTCCGTTGTGGCATTACGGTCGCCTAGTTTAACAAGGAATTCGAGTGTCTGTAGATAGTGATATCTATTCCTAGATTCAATGACTTCCGCAGAAAACAGATGACTAAGGTCCCAAATTCGAGACGGGAACAAAAAACAGATCCTTATGGAAAGACTGCCTATTTCGATTCGACATGCTCTAGAGAGCCCATTGGGATCTGATCCGACATATGATGCACTTGGAATGAAAATTTCATGGTGTAATTTAGCTGCATCGTTCGTTTGCGTAAGTATGCTGCCAATTTTTGAGGGACTCTAGAAGAAAACGGAATGGCCAGATCATCCATATAGTCTTTTTGCTTCGTCATGATGTGTTTGAGCTTTGTTGCAAACCCGCCATTCCTTTTGTTTCATCTGGAGTTCATGATATTAGAAGTGCTCACATGATTTCATTTCAATGAATAGTTGGTTTTCTCGTCATCTGCAACGGTGTATGGTCAACCAGAGAAGATCCCCTGCGTCGAGGACTTTAAGTTGAAGGCTATGAATCCTTATGGACGGACTAAGGTAATCTCACGGCCATCAATGTCAATAGGAAGACAATGTGGGTTCACTTGATAATGCTGAGATCTCGCTGAAAACAATGAAGTGGATTAGATTTGTTTGGTTGGTGATTGATTTTACTACATGTTCTAGCTTTTTCTCGAAGAAATCGCTCGAGACATAGCAAATGCTGATGCTGAATGGAGAACCATCTTGTTGAGGTACTTTAATCCAGTGGCTGCTCATGAGAGCGGAAGATTGGGCGAAGATCCAAAGGGTATTCCGAACAACCTGATGCCATATGTCCAACAGGTAGCTGTTGGGAGATTGCCTGAACTCAATGTCTATGGACATGAATACCCCACTAAGGATGGCACTGCGGTATGCAAACTTTAGTCTGTGATCTTTCATTCTGTTTTCAACAAAATGTTGGCCTTCAACGGTCTTGTTATTCGCATCAGTCCTCATGAACCAATAAATGTAAGTCGAATTTGGTGGGCAGATTCGAGACTATATCCATGTCATGGACTTGGCAGATGGGCATGTTGCTGCATTGAGGAAGCTTTTAACGACAAAAAATATAGGTGATGGATTTTCTACACGACCTCCTCTAACCTATATGCTTGTGTTTTGAAAATAATCCTGAATCTGTTTCTCGAACCTTCCTGGTTTGCTTTTTTGTTTAGGCTGCACCGCTTACAACTTGGGGACAGGCCGTGGAGCTTCTGTTCTCGAAATGGTAGCTGCTTTTGAGAAAGCATCTGGAAAGGTATGCAATCTTCATGAGTTCCTTGACTTCCGACGCTCAACAATGAGAATTTGTTCTTTGCCTTGGCTCATAGAGTGATGCCTATTTTTTCGTTAAACCAGAAAATTCCTGTCAAATTGTGTCCAAGAAGACCTGGAGATGCAACTGCTGTTTTTGCTTCAACATTGAAGGCTGAAAAAGAGCTTGGCTGGAAGTATGTTTCCTTTTTTCAATAGTATATCACATCCAACTCTTGCATCAAAAAACTCTTACTAAAAAATCATTCCTATATGAATTCTTTAGATAAAAAAAGGAAAATGCAGTCGTTATGTTCAGCGTGCTGCGTGCATAACAATTTTTCCTTGATGGCACAACTATTGTTTTTATGGTAAACTTATGTTGAATTAACCGACAATCTTAATAATCCTGTGTGGTTCTAATCAATTAGGATGCTGTCAAATGCAATGCAATGCTGTAATCAACTGGGCTAAGGCAGAAATGTTCTATGAATCATTATACTCTAAATGTTTTTAACTTCATTTGCATGATGTTTGACAGAGCAAAATACGGCATAGAAGAGATGTGCAGGGACCAATGGAACTGGGCAAGTAAGAATCCATGGGGATACCACGGCAAGCCTTGAGAAATGAGAGTTTCTATCATACATACCTGTGCTTTCCACTCTGCTCCGTCTTCATGCTTGGTATTCAATTCTGTTAAGACATCTTTAGTATGTAATTGAGTGATACTTCAGCGCACGTAGGCGCCTAGACTCAGTACATAGTTCGCTAACTCATATTATCGAAGCGCGTTAAGCAAGCTACATTTCTCAGCACTTGCAGAATTTTTTATATCTTAATTATTGCTTTTCATATGAATTTTTTTACTTATGAATCATTGTTCTCTTCAATACATTGGCTCTTACAGGATAGCTTCTAGTTCAAAAAGAAACCGCACAGACAGCTGAGCTAACTGTTGGTCTTTTTCGTCGACCCGTCCATGTCTCTTTGTTGAGTAGAAAACAAAGGCAAGGGAACACAGAGTAAGAACACAGAAGTGTAGTTATGGAGAAACCTGCACTGAAGAACAAAGTGGCAAATAGAACCAACCCTAAACTATAAGGTGGTTGTGTGATTTTTCTACATTTAACTCCAGGTACAGGGAGTCAAGGATAATACATACGTGAATCCAGGGGACACAAAAAGGTGCATAAAAACATTCGAAATGTTTATACATGCAAAACAACCTAGGAAATGTGTATATTATATCGTGATACAAATAGTAGCCATGGCAGCAGCAACACTGTCTCTTCGACACACAGTCAATGTGAAATCTTAAACTCTACATTCTTCACTTGCTTTATTAGAGATATACTAGGAAATGGCAGAGGAAACTCTATTTGTACTGCCATGTTGCTTCAGAAACCTGCAAGCTTTAATTCAGAAAAAGAGCCATAACATTGGTAGCATCAAGCTGACTAGTCCACCAAAAAAGAAGAGAACGACCATTACAAAAAAAAAAAAAAATGTATGTCACGACACAAGATGGGTCAAGTATTCGAATCACTGTTCAGACTAAATAATACTAAAGAATAGTTATGATTAACACTCCATTCTCTTTTTCAAAAAATAAAATAAAATATATATTTTACATAAATTACGATGAGTTGATTTGATATGAATATTAAGAAAAACATTAATTTTTGAGCTTATTTCCCAGAATACCCTTGGTAATTGGTAGGAAAGTCATAATTATGAGTGGATGGAAAAGTAAATAAATCAAGAGAATTACCTATTAATTATCAAAACCTAATATATATATATATCAATTGATTATATTATATTATCTTATTTAATCAATTAGTCATCTATCGAAAACAAAAAGATTTTCAATCTAATAAGAAAAGATGATAAATCATTGCTAAAATCAAAACTAAATGATAATTAATAAGGTAGGAATGATTTTTTAGTTTCTAAAATAAGAATTATTGAGAATTTATACATAAATGAAAAAGAATGGTTAAAAATGAAAGTGGGTAAAAAGAGAAAAAGAAATGATCATATATGTGATGTGATATAAAATATGGATATTTTAAGGGAAAAATCATCAATGCAGCACCAACAATGCACCCTATTTTTAAATTTTTTTTACAACCAAAACTTGTCATTTTAGGAAATACTGTAATTTATGTGAGATAGAGTAACAAAGAATTACAGCCTTTGTTCAAAAATATGATAGTTGATCGTCCCATACAAATAATTAAAGTATATAACTTGACATATCATTACTATTTCACGAGAATTTTATAAAATATGATATTTGATCGTGACATGACACAAATCAAAGTTCACATCTATAAATGTGAAAGCCAAGATTATACAAATATTAGAACGAAGGGAGTAATACCCATGAATTGTAATTGTGAATTTATGCATTATACATCATATTTGTATTGTAATTTTGTGCACATGAACTGAGAAAATCAAAATAAATATCAAAATGTAAACGAAAATTTCATGAGGTACTCTAGTGTAGTTTTCCTAAACAACTACCGAGAGCTTCTACAAGTAAAAAAAATTTACCAATAAATATCACCCACGATTATTATAGAAAAAAAAAATCTTCAACTTTCTTAGTTGTTAAGATTGGTTAGGATTTGTTAGAATTTGAAGTGAGTAATTCATAACTCTAATATCCTCTCTTGTTTTTTTTATTCAGTATGCCGTCGCCTTCACCAACAATCTCTTCGTCGTCGGCGTCAGTTTATCATCGTTATCGTCGTCGTTATAAATCCGTCATCGTTGTCGTTAGTTCGTCGTTGTCGTTTCCTTTAGTTTGTCGTCGTCATTATCGATCGTTCGTCATTGTGAGTTCGTCGTTGTTGTTAGTTTATCGTCGTCGGATCATCGACGTCGTTAGTTTGTTGTCGTCAACCTCGACTCGTCGTCGTTAGTTCGTTATCGTTAACGTCAATTCGTTGTCGAATTTGAAAACAATGGATTTTAGAAAATTGAATTTTGAATATAAAAATTATACTAGAATACTGTCTCGTGCATTATACGGTGAAAAATTATAATTAAATAAAAGTGTTAAATAACTTATGTCACAAAAAACCGATAGATTATTTTTTCGTAAATTTATATTTTAAAAGAATTTTATTTTTTACTTTATGTGTTTTTTTTGTGATATAGACAACTTTGTGTATTGTTTTTTATTTTAAAAAGTCTTGATCTATTTTTTATTTTATTTTGTATAGGTAATTTTTGAATATTTTAGATTTTATTTTAATTTTTTTCATTTAATTTAGTAAATGATCTTTTTAAATATTATCTTTATGCTTGTGTTTTTAAATAATTAATCTAAGCGATATCATCCGATAACACACCATATAATTATTTTTTATGAAAGACATTGTATATAAGATCAATATATTTTTGGAATCCAAATATTTATGTTAATTTAAGATTTTGAGTTTTTTTATATAAATAAGTTGAAATTACCACATTGTCCATTAAAATCTTTCTAATCCAAATATTTTTGTCATTTGAAGTTTTGTGCAACTATATAGAGATAGATTAGATATTTTTCTATCTTAGATTGATGTTGATGGTTCTCGTATAAGCTTTTTAATATTTTAGTTAAGATAGAATCATGACGATTGTATATATATAAGATTAGTGTTGTTTAAAAAAAGTTATATTGTTTTTTTTGTTTTTTATTAATTTTTTTGTTTTGTTAGTTAATATAGAGTGGGTGATGAGAGGAGTCTAAGATCCTATCAGAACTCCGCAGTTAAACGTGTTTGGACGATGTTGCACCCTCGTCACCTGCCTCTAACCAGCAATTGTTTTTCATCCGAATCGGGTTTGCCATCCAAAAAGGCGTCGTCGCCTCAATTGTAGCGCGGATGGGTGATGTCTTTATTTAAATCAGTAATTTCACATTTCAAATAAATTATAATGATATATATGTATCAAAGATGTACATTAGCATATATGTTAGATTAAATTTTATTTAATTGATTTAACTTTTTTAAAATTTTTAATAAACGATAATAATGTCCTGTCATATTTTGTGTTATTGAGAGAGTTTGCCGTGATTTATCACGGTTAAAAACGAATGGATAATATTATATATACTAGAATATTATCCCGTATGATACACGGGATGGAAAATTATAATTAAAAAATAGTGTTAAATGGCCTATGCCACAAAAAAATTGATTGATTATTTTTCTTAAATTTATATTTTAAAAGAATTTTTATTTTTAGTTTATGTTTTGTTTTTTATTGATATAGATAACTTTGTGTATTATTTGTTCTTTTAAAAACACTTTGTTCTATTTTTTATTTTATTTTGAATAGGTATTTTCTGAATATTTTGATTTTTTTTTGTTTTTAGATTTAGTAAATAACCTTTCTAAATATTACATTTTATGTTTGTTTTTTTAAGTAATTAATCTGTGTGACATCAATATTTTTTTGGAATCCAAATATTTATGATAATTTAAGAATTTAAGTTTTTTATTTAAATAAGTTGAAATTATCACATTATCCATTAAAATCTTCGTAATCCAAATATTTTTGTCATTTTAAGTTTTATACAACTATATAGAGATAGAGTAGATATTTTTCTATCGATTGATGATTGTTTTCGTATGTTTTTTAATATTTTTGTTTTAATTTTTTAGTTAAGATAGAATCATAATGATTGGATATATATTGGATTATAGATATTTAGATTAACCTTTTTTTTAAAAAACTTAATTAATTTTTTTATTTAATATACCGTGGGTGATCAGAGGAGTCAAGACATTGTTTTTTATTTTAATCGATTAAGATATATGTTAGATTTTATTTTATTTAATTGATTTAACTTTTATAATCGAGTCTTTTTTTAAATAATAATATTATCTTGTCATATGGTTTGTTAGCGAAATGGTTTATCGCGTTTAAAAATGACTGAATAAAATCATATATTAGATTAGATGAGATTGGATTTGATTATGTGTTTGATTAGATTTTGATTTAATTGTTTTAATTTTTTTAATTGATATTTTTTAAAATAATAATAATCTGATGTTTATCATTTGTTATCGAAATGATTTATCTTGTTTGTCATGCTTAAAAGTGACTGGATAATACAATATAAATTAGATTTAATTTTGATTTATTAAGATATATTTTAGATTAGATTTAATTTAATTGATTTTAATTTTTTAAATAATATTTTTTTAAAATGATAATATACCCACAGCATCCAAAGATCCCACCCCACTTCACCCCTCCCTTCTTCCCCCTTCCCCTTCCCCTAGCCCTAATCAAGCCCTAACCCTAATCAAACCCTCTCCCCCCCCCCTCGATTTCGTACACCATGGAATCGGATCAAGCGAAGATATTCATCGGCGGGATCCCATACGACACGACGGAGGAAACCCTAAGGGACCATTTTTCCCAGTACGGCGACGTCTTGCAGATCAGTATCATGAAGGATAAGATCACGGATCGCCCTCGCGGGTTCGGGTTCTTGTTGTTCGCTGATCCGGGTGTTGTTGATACGGTGCTCGCTGATCAGCATACCATTAACGGGCGAACGGTAAGGAACGATGATGATGTTGGGGGATTTGGGATTGGTGGATGGGATTTTGATTGCATTTGTGGTTTTGAATCGAGTATTGACTGTTTTGATAAAAGATTAGTTGTCTAGTGTATATGTGAGGTTGGGGACTTTTGGGTGTGGAATTTTTGGAGCGTGATGTGATCGCTGCGGCGATGTGTGTGGATTATGTGTTATGTTACTGCATCTTGGTGTTATAAAACATTGTAATATGTTTCTGTACTCAGCTGAATCTATTGTGGGTTTATGATTTTGGTTTTATAACATCGTGAGATGTCCTTGGAGTTAAAAGATGTGCAGACTGTAGAGTATGGTGTTTATTAGGTTTTAGTCGTTTTTTGTACCGATTGTGGTGTGCTTTGGGTAATTGATTTATGTTTACTGTGGTTGTGTGGGTTCCCAGTTGGTTGTTTCGTGGTTGTGTATGTTCTTGTGAATGATGGTGTGATTTTTTCCCCTTGGTGTATGGCTGAAACTCCATGTTTGGTTTGTTTAGGTTGATGTTAAGAGGGCATTATCGAAAGACGATCACAATGCTTCTAGAGGTGGGAATACAAATGTTGGTCGAATTATGGGATCAAGTGGAAACGGGAGGACCAAGAAGATTTTTGTCGGCGGTTTGCCCCCTACTTTGACAGAAGATGGATTCCGTCAGTACTTTGAGAGTTATGGCTGTGTAACAGAAGTTGTCATCATGTATGACCAAAGCACTCAACGTCCTCGTGGGTTTGGGTTCATTTCCTTCGACACTGAAGAAGCTGTAGAGAGGGTTCTTCACAAGACGTTCCATGATCTTGATGGGAAACAAGTAGAGGTGAAGCGTGCTCTTCCTAAAGATTCTAATTCTGGTATGTCCGGTCGTTCCTCGGGTGGTGGTGGAGGTGGCTACCAGGGGTATGGTTCTGGTGGAAACCCTAATGCGTATGATGGTAGAATGGATTCAAGAGGATATATGCAGTCTCAAAGTGCTGGAGGAGCTTATGGCCAGTATGGTTCTTCTGGTTATGGAGCAGCTGCCTATGGTTATGGCGCTGCCAACAACGGGATGGGCTTCGGTGGTTATGGAGGGTATGGTGGGTATGGAGCAAACCCTGGATATGGTGCTCCTGGTGGTGCTTATGGGAACCCAAATGCTGCCAGTGGTGGCAGAGGTTCTTGGAATGCACAGAATCCTTCTAGGTATGGTGCTGCTGGCTACGGTAATGCTGCTGGCTATGGTAATCCCGCTGCTTGGGGTGCAGGTGCTCCTACAGGTGCTGGCTCAGGTACAGAGCAATCCCCGAATGGAGCATCTGGATATGGTAGTCAAGGTTATGGATATGGTAATTATGGCGGAGGTGATGGTTCTTATGGGAATCAGGGAGGCTACGGCAACATGGGTGGTCGTCTTGGCAATAGTCCTAGTGGCAATGCTTCTGCTGCAGGTGGTTCTGGTGGAGAATATCAAGATCCTAGTGGTGGCTATATGGGAGGTGGCTATGGAGATGCCAGTGGGCAATCAGGATATGGCAGTAGAGCATGGAAGTCTGACCAAGCTGCCGCTGGTTATGGAGCTCAAGCTAGTGGACAGGCTGGCTATGGAAGCGGATACGGTGGATCTCAGGCTAGGCAAGGGCAGCAGCAGTAACTTGTTGCTGTACAAACGGCATTCGCTCATATCTTGATGCTGAGCCCATATATGATGTGTGCCATTCATCTGGTTCTTCTGGAGGCTGGCTACTTCCGGATGCAAAATCCACGTTGGTATTGTTTGGCTGCTTTACTCATAGTAGTTTGCAGTTCTACTTTACTGGCGTATAATAATCCTGGTTTTAAGCTCGACCTTTGATATCACTATTTGTACAAACGGTAGTTTGTAAGATGGGTGCTTATGATTGTGCTTGCTGCTTGTTATGGAGATTTAGACGTCATATTGCTGTTTGAATTCTATGTGTATGCGACTGTTTGCTATTCTCTTTCTCATTGCTGACTAGCTAACATAAGACCTTTATGCTTGTTCCCAGTGGGTGATCAACTGAGTGAGAAAATGCAACTTTGTGTTATCAATTGGCATCGTTTATTGATGTTGATAGTTCTTTATACTACTTATTCTTTTGATGTATCTGGGTTAAAATTGCAGAGATTAATCGAAGAGTGTCGCTACTAGCCGGTTGGGTAGAGAAGTTTGTAGTGGGTAATGAATGTAGCGGTAGCTGAACTTATGACGATGGCATAATCATTTCCTGTTGTATTTGCCCTTGTGCCATACAGGGAAATGCAGAATCTGAGATGCTGATTGAAGATCTTGCCATGGAATTGGAAGCAAAAAGGTGCCGATGACATTGTATTCTTGGGATGTCCAACCTAATCAAGGACTTCACAAGTAAGATAATGAATTGAAGGATCTTTATGGTATTAGGTGGCATCATTGATAGATATTGGTTGCACTTGGTACTTCTGATTCGTACGACTTGGCTATTACAATAGAGATTTATCGAAGATTGTGTAGATAAGGTTGCAGTTTTCGGCCTGTTGGATAGATCTATTCGTAATGGGGAGGCGATAATGTAGTGGTAGCAGAAGTCATGGTTGTATCATAATCCTTTGCTGCTGTATTTGCCCTTTTGTCGTACAGGAGAGGTGTGGAAATCGCAGTGCTATTGAGGAGCTTGCAAGACAATCGGATGTGAAAAGGGCTGATGGCTTTATTTCTTGGGCTGATCAACCAAATCAAGGTCTGTGCAAGTAAGAAAAGTAACAGATATCAAGCTAGAGGATCTCTATGATATGAGTAGGCACCATTGATGGATGTTTGTAGAATTTAGTAGCAGCGTTTCTTCTGTGTTATTTGAGGTATAATAGCAGAGATTCATCAAGATTGTTCCGATAAAGGGTTGCTGCTATTGCCTTGTTGGGTTGGTTGGCCAGCTTATAGTAATAGCGAATAATGTAGTGAGTAGCTAAATGTAGTCGTAGTTCGGTAGACCAGTTAGTAGTGGTAGTAGACTGGCATAGTGGTAGCTGAAGTCGTGACAATGTCATAATGGTTTCCCGCTCTATTTGCGCTTTTGTTGTACAGGAAACATGCTGATTGAAGAGCTTGTAATGGAATTGGATGGGAAATGGTTTACTCGGCGACCCATTCAAGGTCCGTGCAACCCGAGATACTGAGATTGTCAGTTGGTATCGATTGTGTTCTATATCTGTGGGTATGTCGAGCCATCATGAAAATCGCTTCTATATATTTCTTGAGCTTAACTCATTGGGTATTTTAGATTAAATCTAATTATCTGTTAAATTAGTTATACTGATAGCATAGGTCTTATATTTTTTTTTATGAAGCTACAACTGTTGGATTGATCATCTCTGTGAGTGATTTGTATTTAGTAAATTCTTGATATGTTTGTTTGAATGCCTGAATAGGTCATAAAACTGGAGTTTTTCCCCCTAAATTTAAGTTATTACGTTGCACTTTTTGACAACAATAAAAAAAAACTGGAGTTTTTTTTTTCATCAGTTATTACATGTATATTTTGTGTCTACCATAATCGTCGTTGAAATTCATGTATGAGTTTTTATGATGGATATTTCGACTCTAATTCACCCAGGCATCCATCTCTTTTCTGTTTCTTTTTATTGTTTTTGCTATCATTAGCCAAAGTTTGAACCTGATGCTTGTTTCTCTATCAGCTGTGAATTTTCACCTCTTTCTCCTTCTGCAATTCACAGTTTGATGGTGTTTCTTTTCCGCCCAGGCTTCCTTAATCCTCTTCTTCATGTATTTCCTTCGACTTGTATCTATCTTGAGATTGTCGCAGACTCGTTTGCCCTTCTTGTTCTTGTTTATGCATTTCAATGACCAGGATCGAGAATCGGTCTTGTGTGGTTCACCCTGTAAGTCGGGATTTTGGTGGACGTTGCAGATTTGTCATTGACGGTGTTTTTATGTCAAAGTTGCGATTGCTGGTCTTTGTTCTAGGATTGCATCTACATTGGTGCCCTTTTTCCCCTCTCAATCTTTGAGAATCTCCTGTTTCAAATTCGGAGTCTCCAAAAATGGGCACAATGGTGTGGAGGGTTTTGCATTAAATTTGAGGAGGCTTTCACTAAAACTCCCCTGTATGGGTTTATTGTGGAGGGTTTCAAGCACTATTCATCGTTTTTGTTTTCTTTCTTTGGTCTCCAACAAATCTTTTTTTAATTTTTATCACACAAATCCCTTTTTATTCGAAGACCCAAAGAAGAACCCATCCTTTTGTTCCAAAAATATTGAAATTTTTTGACTTTATATGTATGTCGATGTAAAATTTGATAAGTGTGTAACGACATATTTCAACCTAATGTGTGTTACGTAACGATCAGACATGATTTGATATGAAAACGAAATTTATATTTATTTTTATAGAATAATATAATATATGTTATAATTAATATGGGACGAAGCAAATATATGTTTTGAGTTTTAATTTTTGTGCAATCAAATTTTGATGTCTCACAAAATTGTTGATAATCTCAATTTTTCACTTTTCATGTCATTTTAGAAGAGTTTGAAGGGGATTCTTTTGTAGCACCAGTGTGGATGCGTAAAGGGTGAAGAGCCACGACCATCCTCCTTTTTAGCCACAACCATTTCATAGGAACAGTGATACAGTAAAAGAGAAAATCGTAATCACACCAGCGAGGATTTCGAACAAAATTGCTTAAATTGTTCATAGTTGGAAAACAGAGCCCATCAAATGCGTTCCATAGTAAAATAAATACTAAGAAAATAGAAATTCGAGAGGCCGTAGCTCATGTCGCCGCATAACTGCAGCAGCTGCCCATCGCCGCCGGGGAAATGTCCTGTAACTACCATCCGGCACAATGGATTCTTTGTAAAATCTAGGTATCATATTACTAAGATTATTATATATATATATAGTTTCGTAACAAAATATCTCCATAATTTTCTTAGATAGCACCCCATCGCCACAATTTTCAGTCTCCTCCGACGCCGCCGACTTAGTTGCCGACCACCGTTTCCAAGTTTCTCCGGTAGTCTCCTCTATGTCTGTTCCACTCTTTTTTTCTCAACGAATTGGCTGCTTAATTTTTTTACTCAAGATTGAGTCAACTGGGCTTTTTTTTTTTTTTTTTAACTCAAGATCGAGTCAACTCGGACTCGATTATTCAGGAATGTGATGTAGGAGTTCTGATGCAAAAAAAGTCGCTAGTCGAGGCGAATGTTGGGAAGAATCTAAGCCTCAAGTGATCAGGCACATGTGACAGTGTAATGGTTTAAACACGTTGATTAAACGCATCCTGTTGAATGTTAAGTAATGCTAGGGACAGTCAGTTTTTGCACAGATGTTTGGAAGTTCTATCTCACACGAGTTAATCCCATGGATCTCATGCGATAATATGAAAAAACTTGCCAAGCAGTTCAAGTGGTTTGTCGACGAGGACTTATACTCGATTGATTGTATCAATTTGATGGAGTAGTCATTTCATCGTGTTCTATATAGCCTGATGCTTTTTGCAAGATATTATGGTCATCAAAGTAGGGGAGTTGCTCTTAATTCTGTCAAGGTGAAAAGGGTCGAGCCGTTGAGATATTTGGACAGTTGATCGAGGGCAGATTCGACAGAGGAAGAACCCTCGCAGCTTATAAAGCTGTTGTGCATTCACGTCATGGTTATCACCAATCAGGGAATGCTTAACGTGTCTGTGATAGACGCGAAGGACATTTTTCTCATTGCATCAAACTTCTTTCCGTAGATCAGTTGGCATATCCTGTAGGTGCAGATGACTAGAATGCTGAATATCTTTGACAACTTCTTCATACCGGAATGCGTATCTCACCGCTGCCTGATGTCAGCAGTCCAATTTAGGCTCAGGTAACTGCAGTAGTGTTAGCTGCAGAGTCAGTTTGTTTCATATAATCTTTTTAAGTTGTGAAATTACTATATGAATATTAGCCAAACAGTTTCGCTTTTGCGCAGGAAACCAGTGTGTTTGCAATTTGTTTCACTAGGGTGAATTCGTGCATCTCTGCTTCCCTCTATATAGACTTGTTGAGAATTGTTACAAGCATGAGTCCACGATGTGGATGAATTTCTATGTTCCTTCAAGCATACTCAAGCTATGGTTGCCTGCGTTCACCCCAATCCTCACTTTGTTAGATGCATCAACGCGCTTTACTGTTATTTTGGCTCAAGTAGACACACCGCAGAAGGCCGCCGGCGGGTTATGGCTGTGCATGATAAAGGTGAATGAAAAGGTAAATTATCATCGACTCATCTGTATCAGTAACATAGCCATTGGTATTCCTAGGATATATTGGAGAATTTCACTTAATAACTTGCTACAATAGAATCATATTATAATGCAACCCCTATGAAATAACACTGGGAATCCTATAAGGATACAACAATCCCAGTTATCCCGCTGTCCTTTTGTGATTTAAAAAGCCCGACTTTTTTGGTTATAAAGATTTCCTTGACAGTAAACGGTAGGCATATTCCCTTGAAAGTATGCTGAAGCTGCTGAACAAACAAGAGGTTACATATAAACTGGTTGCTAATTTCTATTCTTTTCAGTCATTAGATTATTTATATTGAATTTTAGCTCCACAATAAGGACATATTACATTCCTCCTGTGTATGCAGGTTCCTGTAGACTCTTCAGTCTTCAAAGACCTGGACTTGAGCCTCAAAGTAGTGAAATCCGTAAATCAGGAGTGCTTTCTGGTCTTAGGCTACTATTTCATCTCTGAGATGGATGCAGAACGAAGGCCTGCTTCCTAGTTGGCGAAACCTTAGGAAAAGTCTGAATCTATGTTCCAAAAGGCAGTTGATGACCCGGAGAAGGAGCTCACTTACATTACAAAAGTCCAGGTTCGTATTATATTACATCACTTCCATTACAGAAGTTCAGGTTCATTTTACGTTCTCATGATTATTCTGCCTTGCATCTTTATAACTTTGATAAATTAAAACAGGAACGAAAACCGTTGAATGAGATGAAACGCTTGTTGCTTTTTCTTGGATCAGCTTTCTCTTTTTATTTCGCGAAGCTGATGTACCCATTAGTGGGAAAAATTGCAGTTCAGGAGAATGATAGATCAGAATGATCTTGTGCGTTTAGCATAGTATATGTATGGCATTGATCTGTTGTTAATTTTAATGAAGAGGGAAAATAGTTGGTCATTGGTTTTTTACACTTTTGCAAACAAAGCTTTGAGATCTTCTTAGATTTCAGTCTTTTTTCTGTTATAAAAATTCCTGATTTAAACAAAAAAGCCATTTGCTATTTATGAAACCATTGCTAATCTCCACAATCTTCTACCCCCTCAGCTTTCTTCGCAATGGAGAAGAATTTGCTGTCCAAGTTTCAGCCCCTCAGAATCTTATCATGCATGATCGCCTTTCCCTTCGCCTCCGGTTGCTCCTGCTCTTTTTCCTTGTATCAACTCCTAACAAAAATAATGTTCTTCATCTCCTCCCCTCCTCCTCTCCCGGACATCTAATCGCCTAGACCCTGCCACCAAACGCTCTTCAAAGGGTGTCCTTGTTGATCTGATAGGCCACCAAACCCTCCGTGACTCCCACATGGTGTCAGCACCCCACCACCATAACCAGAACAACCACAGACGCTATTTTTGGGTTTCCTCTCCTAGGTAGGTGTCTATGCTGGCACCTTTGAGCGTCCCTGTGGAACATTTTCAACCTGATGTCGACCTGTCATGGCCCTTTGGGAAGCTGGAGGGCCTCGACAGGGATGATATCAGGGAGGCGGCCTATGAGGTGTTTTTCACCTCTTGTAGGTCGTCTCCTGGCTTTGGTGGGAGGCATGCTTTGGCATTCTACTCATCCAATGATTCTGCGGATGGGGTTGGAACATCTGGTTCAGGGTCTCCTGGTTCATCTGGCCGAGGTATATACATCTTTAATGTCTCGACATTTGGTGGTGTTTTTTTTTTCTAGAATGGGAATGTTGGCGGTGTTATATTTACAGGTACGATGTTGATTATGCTGTATATTTTTTGAAGCTGCAGGTACTAGCGGGGTGGGAATGGTGGCGAATAGCAGGATAAAGAGGACGCTAGGATTGAAGACTTTGAAGAGGATACGATCCAGAAGGGCCTCCAGTGGAGGGAGCGGGTCCAACCCATCATCGCCAAACTCGGGGCCTGGATTCGGAGGGGGAGGAGGCATTGGAGGAAGCCCTGGCATGTCGTTCACTGTCCCGGCTAGGTCAATGCCGACCAGGCGGCCATTAACATCTGCGGAGATCATGAGGATGCAGATGAGGGTGACCGAGCAGAGCGACAACAGGCTGCGGAAGACTCTCATGAGGACTCTTGTTGGCCAAGTATGTACATGTTTTTCTCGTATATGAAACATGCTGTAGCCATGAAGAAGTCTTACAGAACCTTGGGCAAAAGTTTCATAACATTGTCGTTTCCAAAGTAAAATACTAAAGAGTATCATGCATATCGCTATTCAAGCCTTGGAAGATCGCCTATTATGAACACGGCTTGAGGGCATTTTGTGAAACATTGAATTCACTGGTTTTACATGGAACTATTTGTGGACTAACTGATTAATGAAAGTATCAGCTTGCTTATGTTCGGCAGATGAGCAGAAGAGCAGAGACAGTCATTCTTCCATTGGAACTTCTCCGTCATCTGAAGCCATCTGAGTTCAACAGCAGCCAAGAATACCACTTCTGGCAACGACGCCAACTCAAGATCCTCGAGGCAGGACTCGTGTTCCACCCTTGGATGCCACTCCAGCCACGAAACACCCATGCTATGAAGCTGAGAGAGATCATTCGGGCCCATGATGGGATGTCCCTGGACACAGGGAAGAATTCTGAGAGCCTGAGGTCCCTATGCAATTGCGTAGTTGCCCTAGCTTGGAGAGGCGCCAATGGCAATCCAACGGATGTTTGTCACTGGGCCGACGGGTATCCCCTCAATGTTCATATCTACATTGCATTGCTCCAATCAGTATTTGACCATAGGGACGAGACGATGGTCTTGGAAGAGGTGGATGAGCTGATGGAGCTCATGAAGAAGACGTGGACGATGCTGGGCATCACTAGGCCAATACACAATGTGTGCTTCACTTGGGTACTTTTCTATCAGTTTGTTGTGACAGGGCAGGTAGAGCCTGATCTCTTGTGTGCTTCTTTAGCTATGATGGCCGAGGTTGCGAATGATGCCAGGAGGGGAGACAGAGAGACCATCTATGTGAAGACTTCAGCTTCGGTTCTAAGTTCTATCATTGGATGGTCGGAGAAGAGATTGCTTGACTACCATGTGGGATTCTCAAAGGCGAGTACCGTGATGATGGAGAACCTACTGCCATTGGTGCTACAGGCGAGGAAGATATTGGATGAGGACATAGCGGCTACTATAGCAGCAAGACAAGAGCAACAAGAAGACAAATTGCAAGCAGATGTTGCTGGAGCGCCATGTGAAAATAGAGTCGACCTTTATATCAGGTCATCAGTGAAAAATGCATTTGATAAGGTACTTTCTCAAATGAATTAAAATCATGTGTGCGAGGGCAACTGGGTGATAAACCACAGCTGCTTCTTCCATCCAGTCGGTGTTTTAATTGTCAGGGTTCAAATCTTGGTGTACACAACGATATGAGATGATCCAGCGAACCTGCTGCTGTGTAGCTCAAATGTTCCGGAAAAGCGCGCCATTGACTAGTCTGTATTTCCGGGAGTCTGGAACAATGTGCATTAGAATGATAGCTATTGCATTTTCTTTAATTAAAGGATACTCGTGTAATGTGTACGCTTTAACTTAGATTATGTACTTGTTGCAGATGATAGAAACGGGAAATATCAGCATCAAAGCAGTCGACATAAACCGAGCATTGAGTGAAACTCTGATCGAATTGGCGCAAGCCACGGAGGAACTAGCTGCAAAGGAGAAGGAAACCTATAGCAGCACTATAAAGAAGTGGCATCCTGTAGCAGCTGGGGTTGCAGCCGTGACTCTGCACAACTGCTACGGAGACATATTGAATCAATACTTATCCGGGGTTTGTGCACTATCCAATGAGATTATACATGTGCTTCAAAGAGCCGGGAAGCTAGAGAAGATTTTAGTCCAGATGGTCGTCGAAGAAAGTGTGGATTGCGAAGATGGAGGTAAAGCGATTGTGAGAGAAATGGTCCCTTATGAGGTCGACTCGATCATTCTAAGACTTTTGAGGAAGTGGATTGAGGAGAGTTTGAGGAAGCCCAAGGACTGTGTTCAAAGAGCAAAAGATACTGAAGTGAGTTTTCTGATATAGTCCCTCTGTTTCATATCTGATTACTGTTCTTGTTGTGCTCTTCAAGAACTCATTGTTGTTATTTATATGATGGTTTTTTTCAGACATGGAATCCGAAGTCTAAAGCAGAACCCTTTGCTCTATCAGCTGTGGAGCTTATGAAGCTCGCCAAGGAAAAAGTGGACGAATTCTTCGAACTTCCTACTGGGATTTCGGAAGATCTAGTGCAAGCTCTTGCTGATGGTCTAGAGCGTATAGTTCGAGAATACACTACCTTTGTTGCATCATGTGGTATGGCCACTTCTCCAATTGTCAGAGGAATACTCTTTCAGATAAATATATATTGCACAGTACCTGTAAGAATGAATACAATCTTTGAGATTGTCAAGTCATTGTTATTTTAAACATGATAATCAAGATGGTCTCTAGATATTGGAATCAGAGTTTTCTATGCTAGATGCTTATTTTTTAAGGACATATTGTCAGGAACAAAGCAGAGTTATGTTCCTTCTCTGCCGCCGCTGACCAGATGCAACCGAGACTCAAGATTCTCCAAACTGTGGAAAAAGGCAAGCTGCAGTATTGGCGCTGAAGAACTGCAGCAGGCGTTATCGAGTGAAGGCCATCATCCACGCCCGTCCACAAGCCGTGGAACCCAAAGGCTCTACATCCGTCTCAACACCTTGCACTACCTTCTTTCGCATCTCAACTCTCTCGACAAGACCCTTTCTCTCTCCCCTCGGGTCATCCCCTCAACGCACAAGCGCTGTTACAGGAGCCTCGGCAGCTCTTCCTACTTTGAGCTTGCCCGTGCCTCGATGCAAGGAGCCATCCAACACGTTGCAGAAGTTGCTGCATACCGTCTCATATTCCTAGACTCAAACTCCGTCCTCTATGAAAGCCTTTACATCTTTGATGTGGCGAATGCAAGAATCAAACCAGCATTGCGTATCCTAAAACAAAACCTTACTCTCCTTGGCGCAATCCTCATCGACAGAGCTCAACCACTTGCCGTCAAAGAAGTGATGAAGGCCTCCTTCGAGGCATTTCTAATGGTCTTGCTCGCAGGCGGAAGCATGAGAATCTTTTCAAGGTTAGACCACGAGATGATCGAGGAGGACTTCAAGAACCTGAAAAGAGTGTTCTGTAATAGCGGGGTGGGGTTGATAGCCGAGGATGAGGTGGAGAAGGATGCAGATGTAGTCGAAGGAGTGGTCGTGCTGATGGGTCAAAGCACAGAGCAACTAGTCAAAGATTTCAGCACAGCCGCCTGTGAAAGGAGTGGGATCGGTGTCGCTGGAGGCGGACAGAAGCTACCAATGCCTCCAACGACGGGGAAATGGAACCGGTCGGATCCCAATACGATACTGAGAGTGTTGTGCTATAGGAATGACCAGGCTGCTAATGCTTTCTTGAAGAGGACATTCCAGTTGCCTAAGAGAAGATGAAATCACGGATTATTTACCAAACCAGTTCACAACAGCGCGACGTCTTTGCATATTTCTTTGTATATGGTTTTAACACAGGCAATGCGTGGAGATCGACTAGTGCATGAAAATGACCGATTATGGACGTTCTGCTATGTATTATGATATCGCATTTGAGGCGGAGAGAGCTAAGTTTACCGAGGATTTTGATCGTCGCTCCTTGTGTAGATATCAGCTATACCGAGTATAGTTGATGGCAGGGGATAGGAAGAGTTGATCGTGAAATACATTTTGATCTATGCTTCCAACTTTGGTGTTCTTTGATGTTGTTTTACAATTAAGGGGACAGAAGGAGAAAGTTGACGGTATCTTTATTCGACTAATGATTCATAAATGAATATGTTGAAAGGCATGGTACTGGTATTCGAACACTGTTGTCGCATAAACGATAACAGAGATGGATCCAACGGTGGAAAACCAACACAGAACATTGCAGGGTGTGTTTTTTTTCCCCTTTTTGTATGGTGAGGATGTAATACAGCACTTCTGCTGTACATTTGTACAGCAGGGGATCCGCCCTCAGCGATAACCTAGTCACAGGCACAGTTACAACATACGGTAAACTCTCAGTCGCTGATCGCCTACTGCGAACTGGCGGGATATATATATATGATGCGGTTAATCGTTATAATTTGTGTCGCAAGCAATAGCGTTATTAATAGTGATGTACTCACTAGCATGACAAAATATTCATCGTCGAAGACATTCTTGAAACTTAAAAACATATATCCTATTTTTCTTCTCTTTTACTAACCCCTGGTTACAAAGATGGAAAGATGCTCCATGACCATTCTTCTCTTAATATCAAATCTAAAACAATAGTCTATATTTCAACTCTCGGGAGTTTGGATAGTTCTATCTACACAAAAAAGATAGTAGCATCACTTTGATTTAGATACGAAAGTCGATCATAAAACGCAAAAGTCACAATCCAAATTCGACCTACTCTTAATGCATATACGTTTCCATTTTTAAAACATGACAAATATACAAACACAAGAAAAATACATCTAAAAATGGAAAGGGACACCAACGTTATGGTCCATTCAGTGAGCAATATCGAATTCGATTTCCTTCGTTTCGTTGGAACCATGAGGCCCTCACTCGTTGAAATTGACCTAGTAACAAAGTGTCTATATGCTTTTATCATAAAAAATTTTGAAGTTGATTCCTTGGATAGATGTTCAATCATATATGATCAATTATCTAAATTACGTATTACTTGCATATCCTTGTAGGTGGATGAACACTTTAAGTCTTAATACACATTCATGTAATAACATTTTCTACAGTAGTATATAAGTTGATATTCTATTAATATTTCGTGATCATTTATCAAATTATTAAGAATTGTGTATCTTTCGTTAGAAAATCTAATCCTAAGTGGCAAATATGTGAAATTGGTGGGAATGTAGTAATATCTAGAGTTTGATCATTTCAGATCGAAAACAGAGGAAATTGTTAATGAATAAAATTTTGTTGGAATTGCTTCCTAAATTTTGTTAAGGATGCATGAGAATGATTAAGTTTATATAAAAATTTAATTATAAGTGTTGAAGCAAAGAAAAGTAATGTGATTGTTTGAAACACATTAAAATTTTTATAGAGAATGAGTGTCTTTATAAATAGAACTATTTCTTGCTTCTTTAGTTGATGGAAAATGAGTGGGATAATAAACATAAACACATTCGCATGCGTCGAGCCGGCCTGGGCCTTGGACAAATGGTACGAAGCACCAAATATCATTACACGCATATGTGCATGTGTATTTGGTATTATGGACAAGAATTTTCTATTCTTGGACTTTGCTCTCAAAGCAGGGTAGTTTGGATAATTTTCAACCATCCAACATCTATATATTCATCTTCAATCATTTACAAACATAACAATGATTTATTCAAACACAAATCCAAAGAGAAATCGGATTTTTTTTCTTCATTATAACAAAGAAGAATCTAAAGAATTACAACCCTGGAGGACATTGATAAGGGACAATTAGTTCCTTAAAAAAAGCAATTCTATGTGATTCTAAGCCAATTAAAAGAAGATCGGTGTTCCGTTCGTGTTTGAAGATCGAAGTCCTTTTTGTAGTGTATACATAGTTGTATTAGTATCTTGTAAACATCCCAACAAATTTAACATCCAATGTTGGCTATAATGTTGTTATAAGTTACAACGAGAAGCAAAAGCAACAAGTGATAGATGGTTGACCCATATAACGTGAAACAGCTAAAGTCTTCCCCTTATAAAGTACACATCATAGCCACTTTATAACCCAAGTAGAAATTATTTCTAATTTATGTTTCCAACCCATAATTTTGAGGGTGTGTTTATTTGATGATTAGGTTATTTATTTCGGGATTATTTATTGGTTAATTTATACTTATTTATAATGTGATAATTATTCAAAGATATATGATTTTATGTATAAAATCTTGATCCCACTATATTAATCCTGAAACCAACAGTTCATCCACTCCACCTATTAATTTAGTTGAGCATCAATATAGAATCAATTATAATTCAATTTTATTTTGATATCATTTTTAACTTATGATTGAAATATTATTTTTTTATTAGATATCAAATAATAAAAATAACATCATTTTTTACTCATAATTCAATTTGCTCTAAGAGCAAGTTGTATTTTGATAAATAAAAATGGGACAATTATTTTCAAGGAAAAAATTAATATATCCAAGGCATTCCTTTCATCTAATTTTTTTGGAAAAAAATGTCCCTTCCTTACAATGTTGTCTTGGATAATAAAAAAGGGTCTTAAAAATACCAATTACCTATAATAGAAGTGTTAAAAGTGATGATAAATCAAAGATCAAAATTAAACATATTAAAAAAATACCTCTTAAGATTTAGAGTTAAATACTTCTTTCATCTCAATAGAGTTATAACCATTTGATTTGTCACGATAATGTATGTGTGTTGTTTTGTGTGATAAAAACTAATTTTTTCTTTGATTTATATGAGTGAGAGAAATGAGAAAAAAATAATAATAGGATAAATTGATGTGATATAAAATATAATAAATAATAGAAATATTTTGGTAGTATTTTTGTAGGAAAAATATTTCAAATTATGATAATGTTATACTCCCATCGTCCCATGAAGAATACAACAATCTGGTTTAAAATCGCTCAACCAACTCCTTCAAGAAGAGGAGAGGTCAATGAATCAAAATCTGTTGAGTACGGAGTTACTTTGTGATGGTGAGCCCGTCAACGAAAACTGATTTAAAAGGTTTTTTGAGTTTGGGCGTTATTTGATTGACCAAAGATAAATTTTTCGAGATTTTCTTTTAAAAAACAATCTGGTTGGATTTGAAAATTTATGTGTAGATTAAATTTTTTTAATATTTATATGGTATTGAAATTTATCGATATAAAATAAAAAAAATGATAATGTGGTTATTATAACAGATAAAAATTGATTTGATTTTTTATTTTCAAATTAAAAATATTATATTTATAATGAAATTATCGAATATAATAAATATTATTATATTAAAATAATAATTTATTTAAAAAAAATATTTCATAATATATAATAATTTTTTGAGAGGAAAACATCAATCACACCGATATTAATTTTGTCCAAATCACGTTGCTTCTAGATATCCGTTTTCCACTATAAAAGGCACTCGCCGCAGCACCAATTTCCCCATCAACAACCTCTTCTCCTCTTATCCTCTTCGACTCACACTCCACCCATTTCCTCCCTCGCTTCCCTTTTCCCTTCCAATGGCAGAGAACAAGGCGGCGTTGGTCGAAACCCTCCTAACCCTGAAGCGGAAATCGGGCAAGACATACAACCAGCTGGCGGAGGAGACCGGACTCACCAACGTCTACGTGGGGCAGCTGCTCCGCCGCCAGGCTCACCTGAAACCCGACACCGCTCCCAAGCTCAAGGGCGCCTTGCCCGGGTTGACGGATGAGGTGATCGAGCAGATGATGGTGCCGCCGTTGCGGGGGTATGATCCCAGTATCATCCAGGACCCGACTATTTACAGGTGATTTGGGGATTTGATTAGGGTTTTGGGGTGAGGGGTTATGTGATATGTTAGTGGAATTAGTGAATGTAACTGTCATTTGGTTTAGGGATCGTCTCTGTGGACGTATCATTTGTCTAAAGTTTTAAAATAACGCATGAGATTAAATCAACACGGACAAGGTTGAGATTAAACTGTTATATGCTTTAATGCGAATTGTTCATCGATTTTACCCATATTTTTAATACTATACATACCTTGTATGTTGCTTCGGACTAATATGTTTGTGCCGTTTTGGCAGGGTGACAGAAGGAGTCATGCATTTTGCAGAGAGCATCAAAGACATTATCAATGAGGAGTTCGGCGACGGCATGTAAGATTACTCATCTCTCCTGTTAATATTCTTTTGCCTCGTTGTCGCTGCTGTTATTGGATTTGCTATTCTTGTTATGCCTCTCTGGTTGCTTGTTTTCCATTGTAGTAGCCGATCTGAGTTTGCTTGTCGATGACTGCCTGAAAGACCTCACCTAAATGCAACTCTTGGTGCTTGCTTAGAGCAAAACTCTGCCATGATCCTTAGTTCGTATTTATATTTGGATATCAACAAGTTAATTCTTTGAAGCACAAGTCATACTAAATTTTTTTTGATGTGTTAAAGAGTCTGATAACGACAATCATAGGTCATAAGGTTTAATAGTGTCGCCAATTGCCTTAAACCCTGCTACATGCAAAGTTGCAAGTGCGAACTGGCCCAACTGTCTAGCGGGCATTTTATTCTCTCCATCAAGACCTGAAAACTTGCTTCCGGTGGTTACAGTTGCATCAAGCCACAGAATGGTTCTGTAACCATAAAGAACACCATACATCAAAAGAATCCATGCGAAATCCTGGTCCTGTCATTTGGGCTAATTGATTGCAAATTGGTATTGTATATTATTAGTGATTAACCTGTGCTGCACTCATCATTTGGATACCTATGATTTTGCAGTTTTGGCTGTCATGTTGTGTACCTGCAAATCTGCAATGTAATTCTTCATGTGTTTCATCTCGGTTAATCTTGCCAATATCTCCACTGAGCGCTGACCTTTGATTCCTTTTTCTTCAGAATGTCGTCTGTAGATTTCTATTGCGCAGTGGACAAGATTAAAGGTGTGGATGGCAATGATCGTGTGGTTATCACTTTTGACGGGAAGTATCTTCGCCACACCGAGCATGTAAGATAGTTACCAGTCATGCTTTTTCACATAATTCGTTCTAGTTGTTCTTTCCATATTGTGCACCCATGATCAGTCTAATTTTTCTTCCCCGTCTCCCTATTTGCAGAAGGCAGAAAATATGCTTTCAAGGCCACGGGCAAAGTAAATGAGCCAGGACTTGCTCTGTCGGAGTCTCGGAGTAATTTAATGTTGGTCGAGCCTGTGACATTGAAGCATTTTGTGCCTGTGTATTGTGTGTTGAGTTTGTATACTGCTTCTACCCTTCTGCTGGTAGAGAAATAAACAATGATCGTGCCTCAAACAATGCTCGGTGTCTCGAGCTATATATATGTGCTCATATGGCACTTGTAAGTTTCAGTTTTTCATTTCAGCAAACTTGTATTTACCTTACTGCATAAATGAAATCGTTATCAGTTCGTAGTATATGCGATGCTGATTATGAGTTGTCCAATGCGTGGTCGTCGGCCATGCCATATCATCATATAGGTTGCAATTGTGCAGGTAAATGAGCCTTTCGATAACACTGCTGGTGAAATACGGCCGATGAATTTGCATTTTGTTGGTTGATTATAGATTTTACAATTTGGTTGATTCTAGATTTTACAGGTTAGTTGATTCTAAATTTTACACATGTCTTGTTTGCGAACTGTCAGATATTATTGGTCTCCGACCTGTTTTCGTGGGATATAATGATTCCTCCACTCTTCACATATATATGAGAAAAAAAATTGGTAATCTACAGGAATCACAACAAAAATTAATATAAGATGTTCTTTAAAAACAACTAATAATTTGCATAAAGTTTAGATTGGTTAACTAATGATAGAAAAAACAGATTCTATCATAAAAAATGATATTGGTATGAATAAGCTGGTTAACCAAATATCTCTTACACATCAATATATGGAGGACAAGTGTAAACCCATCACCAACCGTTAAATAAAAGATCAACCAATGTCTTCATTCTATATCGATAAATATTCATAGATTTTAACAATAAACAATAATTTAAAAATAAGTAATTAGGAAAAATTCTCAAAAATAATAAAAAAAACCCAAACACATACAACCTGAAAAAATAATTACCAAAAATTACATTTTTGTCTTTTTCATAACTTCTCATTATCCTCCTCTTCTTCTTCTCCCTCCACCGTCAACAACACCACTCATCTACGTCTTTTTTCAATTCACCAAGTCTCAAAAACCTAGAAACACACCAAATCAGAAAATCAAAGGAATTGAATCGAGAAACCGTGAAATCGGATTGAAATTGAGTTCAGAAAAATTGATTACCCACTTATCAGATAAATAAGAAGAGGACGATGAGGACGATGACACACTGTTTGTAATAGCCAAACAATGCTCCCCAAAACGTATCAATTGAATAGAACCGAACTCGATGACATCTTCATCAACATAATCATCTTCATACTCCTTATTCATTTAAGAAATTCTAAAAGAAAAATATCAAAAACAAACTATTTGTAATAGTAAAAACGCAACACATCAATTTAAAAGAATCGAATTCGATGACATCTTCATTGGCATAATCATCTTCATCTTCGTCATTCAACTCAAAATTCCTAAAGGAGAAATAACAAAAACATAATGTTGAGAATAACAAAGACTGAGTGCGCTTATAAAAATAAACATAATGAATAACCAAAAATAAATACAAAGCGTCAATACAAAAATGAAATACAACGCCGGTAAAAAATGATACAAAGTTTCTGTCAGAATAGACGTTTTATTTCGAAACGAAATTTATATACAAATGAAATAGAGCGGATGAACAAATAAAATAAAATGAACACACATAAAAGCAAACGTTTCGACCTCCGAATCCAACTCCACCAACTCCACCATCACCCCATCACAACAACACTTTCCACTAATCGAAAGCATCATCAATTTCATTCAATGCGACTACCACTTTTATTTCAACCAAACAACAACAGGAACCCTCAAGTCAAAACGAGAAAAACAGAATCGAAACAAGTCTACAAAATTTACAGCGGAAATTCGTCGCGATGACGGGGATGATGAGATCGTCGGTTTGACATTGGAGTCAGCGCCTGGTGGCGGAGGTTGGGAGGGGGACGATGGTGACGGAGGACGACGAGGATGGGGTGAGAGGAGGAGTACGGCGGAGGACGACGGTTACAACCCGAGAAACCACCAAAGAACGGTGGCGACGGTAGTGGAGGTGAGGACGGTGACGACGCCGGTGGAGGTGAGGACGGCGGCGACGATGGAGGAGGGGATCATCCGCGGTGGCGACGATGGAGAAGCGGTGATGGTGATTAACAGAGGAAGAGGGAGAGGTGGTTGCGGCGGCGGGTGGCGGTGGAGGGCGGATGTGGAGGAGGAGAGGAAGGGGGAGAAGAATGCGTTTGAGGTATGGGTTTGAAATTTTTGGGAATTTTTATTTTGTGTATATATATTAATGAATATTATTGAATTTTTATATATTTGGATTATTTATTATTTTATTTATAGTATATTATAATTTTTTAGATAAATTAAAAAAATTATTTCATGTCTCATAATATAGATAATATTTATTTATTTGAATTGTCTAAAAATATAAACAATGTACTTTATTTAGATAATATTTATCTATTAAAAAATATCAATACTTTTGAAAAAAAGAGATTTAATATTTGATCATAAAGTATAATCGTCAAAATTTTAGCTCAACAATCACAAAAGATTGATCATGTAATAATAATAAGTCAAGTACTTACCACTGCACTGCACTATGATGACATTATTTTCAAAGGATACATCATCATATTCTCATAATTCCATATCGATATGCTACAAGCAAATTTAACCTAAGTTTTCCTTAGAGATTCATTATTTTGGTTTAACGATTTCCATATCGATCTCCCTGATATAATTAGCAAGTTATGTTATTTTTTTATTTTGACGAGTAAAAATTTATTTTGATCCTTTTTTAGTTTTAGTGTTATCTTTACATCCTGTTTGCGAATTTCAATTTGATAACAAATTATAATAAAAAAGAAAAAAAAATCTATTTAATTTTTTTTTTCTGATGAGTTCGTGACATAAAGAAAAAAAATTTGGGAAAAACATTGGAAGGATTTTCTCCCGAAATTTTTGCTTCAAAAAAATGATAAGATTTGAATTACAAAATCCTTATTTTTTATTTTCTTTATGTTTCAATTTAATTATATATATTTTTATATTAATTTTAATATAAATATCATATTATATTTTTTATATGATAATAAATTTATATTAATATATTATAATCAAATTATCTCATTATTTTTTTATTCATTTTTTTCATTTTTTCTCCTGAATTCTATTAACTCTTAAAAAATATTGTTTTTAATTAAATTTAATTGAAAAATGAAATTCTCTCACATTGTTTTCTTTCCTTTTGCTTTCGAACTCATACGCAGTGGTAAACACAACCTCGCCGGCTCACCGCACCATAGACGTGCTTGTTTTTTGTGGACTCTTTTACCCCTGATTGCTTCCAGTGTCCAAAAACCCTCTCCTGCGCCTGCGAATTCCACCAGCCGCCGCCGTCATTTCTGCAAATTCCATCCACTGTTCTTCCTCCACAGCGACCGAGAAGAAACTCACACGCTGGTTGCGGTGTTCGCCGGCGCAGCGGCGGCGGCGGAAGCGGTGTTAGGGTTTAGTGAGGGTTTCAGTTTCCCAGTCCAGCGCTGGTGACTCACGTACGAAGTCTGTCGATTCGTTGTGGTATCAGTTGACTCATTTCGATCATTATTCGAATTTTTTGTTTGTTGGCATTTGATTCGAGAGTCGAGATATATGGTTGTTGGTGCTTTGTGAAAACAGAGTCTCGACTTACGTGTTGATCTCTTGTTGTGGGAAAACAAGGGTACTTGACTCTATTTGGAAAGGAAATGGCAGTCGTCGATGTGTTTAGGTTGTTGTGGTGATGAAATGGAAGCTGGAATTGTTAATCTGAAATTACAATTTACAAGAATTATGAATCTTAGCTTAACTTAGTAGATTATGAATCTCGACAATGCTGAATGGGAATTGTAGTCCTCGTATGCTTTCTTAAAGGTATTTCTTTCGTCTGTCTTACTATCTAAATGGGCTGTACGTGTAACCTAGACAACTAACATAAGGGCACTGCTCATCCGTAGGTTTATTTGGTAGTTGGTACGACTAAAAGCATTTGAGGAGAGGCTTTTTTTTTTTTGGTTGCTGATAATTATTGGTTACATGCCACATTAAAGAATGGGGAGTGCTTGTCGTTAAACGATTTGAATGGAGGGGCATCGCTGGTAAACATAGGCTTCCATAGGATTGTAGTCACTATGTACTACGGCCTTATTTGAACAGGATCTGTTATATAGTCACTATGTACTAGTTTCTATCTTTTATTCATGTTGTGGATAATTTGTCATCGATTGTGAATATTGGAATGATTACCAGTCTGTTGCACGAGTTAGTGCATTTTTGTATCATTCTTGTTTGTCTAGACTCTAGACTGGCTTTCCTTTGTCGTTGTCTTACAAATCTCAATATCCCATTCTCTCTAAAGTTTTCCAATGAGAAAAGCAAACTTAAGTCTGTTGAGACTGAGATAGGTCAGCTGTATGGGCTCTATTTCTATGCATTTTTTTATGATCCTAGTTCCTGTCAATCCAAGTGCCTAATTGGTTCAGTCCCTAAGGAAGATGTAATTATTTATCTACTCGAAAGACTTTGAAAAATTGAACTGGAAATTTGCGTGTTCTCTTAACTTGTCTTGGTAGATATGCTCTTTTTTTTTTTCCTTTTCTTTTTACTATCTATATGTGCTTGCATGAAAGCACCTTTTTGATGTACCAATGTGAATGCTGCAGGATGAGTGGTTTAGGTCACCAAGAAATTACATACGAGGGAAGTAGTTATGATTTCATTGGTGAGCCGCATGAGGGTACTTCTGCCCGTACGAGGCCATTTAGCTTTGATGAAATAATGCATCGGAGGAAGGCCAAGAAGCTAGCAGCAGATGTCAAAGAGAGGGCCGATAAACTAGCCAAAGACGTCAAAGAGGAGGCCAAGGATCTAACAGAAGATTCCAAACAGGGGGCCAAGAGGCTAACAGAAGATGCCAAGCAAGGGGCCAAGACATTAATAGAAGATGCCAAAAAGGGGTCCGACAGATTAACTGAAGATGTGAAAAATGGGGTAGAGAAAACTGAGAGATTAACTGAAGATGTGAAAGATGGGGTAGAGAAACTAAGAGTCGATGCCAAATGGGGAGTCCGAGATTCTGTTAAGGTTTCCCTAAAGAGTAAAGTCGAGGTGGTTAGTGGCTATCTACTAGGCGATGATAGTAGCAATCGCAGCAGAGACTCTAATCTTGGCATCAAGAAGCCTACCCTGGATGACGTATGGACAGATTCTAGAAAGAGAGATGCGCACGCAAGGACGAACCATGATCAAGGTAAAGCTAGAAGAGGACATGATCGTGATCTAGAGACCAATTTGAAGCTATCATCAGAGAAAGATTCTGGTCATAAAAATGAAATCGGTGACAGGTATATTGTTAGGAGTAATGTTGACGAGAGGTCAAGGCTCCACTCTGATCGTGACAATCGGAGTAAAAATTTTAGAGATACAAAAGGTGAGTTCAGATATATGGAGAGTAGCCGAGGAACCTTTGATGGAGGAAGCAAAAGGAAAGGAAGAACCGCAGATGTTCCAAAATACAATGAAAGACATGACAAAAATCAATATGTTTCAGGAAGAGGCCATGCTCTTGAATATGCTGACAGAAAGACAAAGATAGAGTCCTCTTATTCTCACGGTGATGAATCAAGGCTGAAAAGAAGGCGGTCGAGAAGTCAAGAGCAGTCCAAGGACAGATATAGGGGACGTGTCTCACCCTCGCTTAATGATGAGAACCATTTTTCTTCCCATAAACACGATCAGGATGAGGTTTCCTTGCACTCTCAAAAAGAGAGGTATGCAAGACACCATTCTGATGCTGACAAGAAGAGAATGTCCAGCAATGGTTCTAGAAGCCATTACAACAAACATGAAGATTCTTTTAGTAGACTTGGAGGTTATTCACCAAGGAAGAGAAAAACTGTGGCTGCTGTTAAAACTCCTCCACCTAAACGCTCTCCTGACAAAATGAGTGCTCCTCGGGAGCTCCCACCTACTGGTTCTGACAGACCTCTCAAATCCTTGTCTCTTTCTGGTGAACAACTTACACATCAAACTAAACCTTCAGATGTGGTTGATCTTGGACATGTTTCTGTGGCTACGAATGTTGTAAAGCCCTTCTATGCTCTTCCCTCCAACAAATTGTCGCTTGTCATGAGTGCGTCTATTGACTCCATCCAATTAACACAAGCAACCAGGCCTATGCGGAGGCTTTATGTAGAAAATGTGCCAAGTTCAGCTTCTGAAAAAGAGATTATGGAGTGCCTCAATAATTTTTTGCTATCATCAGGAGTCAATCACATCCCAGGAACCAAGCCATGCATAAGTTGTGTGGTTCGTGCAACTAAATTTGGCCATGAGCTTAAAACCTGTTAATTTTACACGTTGCGCATTCATTGCTTAATTTTCTGCAGATTAATAAAGAGAAGAATCAGGCTTTGGTAGAATTCCTTACCCCTGAAGATGCATCAGCAGCTCTTGCATTTGACGGAAGATATTTTTCTGGGCGTGTCCTAAAAATCCGACGCCCCAAGGACTTCATTGATGTGACAGTAAGGCCTTTTTTCCTTTATTCTTTTGTCATGAAGTTTTTTTCACTTGTGCTAAATATTTGAGAATTTATTCCTTCCTCAGTTCCTTGCTGTTATATCTCTGAGTATGTGATTTGAAATGTTCCTAAGAGGTCGCTCTTTGCCTATGTTTTTCAAGATGCCGTAGTGTGCCTTGAAGAAGTAGATTCAGACTCGTGTAAGCATATGGATTGCATGCCTGAGAACACAAAACAATCTATTTGACACTCGTAGGCTTCATTTCATTGCCTCTTGAAACATAGATCCCTATATGCCTTATGATCTCTGCTAATTCCATCATGGCCACCCAAAATCATGATATTACAGATAAGATAAGCTGATAATGTATTTATGTGATATATCTGCTGGTGGAATGCGAAATCATTTTAGAAGTGTAATGCGACTCAAAAGAGCCTGTAGCAGGAAAAATTTAGATGGTATTTGTTCTCCAGCATGACATGTGGGGTGTTTTCTCCACATTTTATGGTGGAGTCAAATTCTTGTTGAATTTTTGTAGTTCGGTGCATGCTGCTGATTAACTAGTGTTGCTTCTCTATTTTCATTTATAATGCATACATAGAAACTTGTGATTCTAGTAATTACGTATTGTGGACTTTTGTCTCACATCTCTGTTTGTTGTAAACTTGTGGTTGCAATATTCCCTCCGTCCCGAATAAATTTCAGAAGATTAACTTTGCATGATTATTAATGTATGTGTTGATTTTGTGTGTTTTGACATTTTTATCCTTGTGTGAGTGTATAGAGGACAATGTGAGTAGTAGAAAGAGAACAAATAATGATGAAAAAGATGATGTGATATAAAGTAAGGATGATTTGGACTTTTATGTTGGGAGAATTCCAATGAGGTATCACTTCAAGGATTTTATTCTCACAAGCAACAACATAAGATTTTAAATTCCACAAGGTACCACTAGGAACTCCTTGTATGTCTAGTATGTCTACTAGTTAGTCTATTTTGCCTACTAGTATGTTGAAATTACTAATATGCTTGCATGGAATCTGACCGTAACTAATAATATGTCCGTTGTAACTACTAGTATGCCCACACGGAATCCGACTGGAACTATTAGTACTTCCGTTGAAATCCGACCGGAACTATTAGTACGTCCGTTGAAATCGGAACTATTAGTACATCCGTTAGAATTCGATCGGAGCTACTAGTATGTCGGTCAGAACTACTAGTACGTCTTCCAGAATTCGGTTAAAACTCATAGTACGTCCTCCACGATCCAACAGATTCAACCTCAATGAGGTCTGAACAATAAGTTCCTCTCCACAAACCAAAATTCTACCCTCATATCCATCATTTGGCACCAAAATCAATTCAATCAACATAAAATCAACCTATCCAACTCAGATCAAGCACCAATTCACCACGATGAACCAATCAACACAAAGTCCATAAGCGACTAATGGTTGCGTACTTGCTTTAATGTAGACCGTAGTTTATGTATCGAATAACAAACAATTGGACCTACAGAGTTACACAAGAACAAGTCAAGAGCTGGTAGGCAGGAGTAAGATTTTATACAATACAAGTCTACAGATTTTAAAGGGTCACAATCCAAAATGTTATGCAATGCCAGGGGCATATAAACCAAGCAAGTAAAACCAAGGTGGAGACAAGCAACTGATCCATCATCTCTTCAAACAATAAGAAAAGCATGTGCTTAAAATCAGGTTCCATACGAATCTGATGCGAAGGTTGAGGCTCTAGTCGGGGGAATTTGATGGCGTGGCTTGATCGATGAAGCTTGATTCGGGGGTTGGGGTGGAGACAAGGGATTTGAGGGTTGGAGAGAGCAGGCGGGTGAGGTGGGATGGGGCAGCACGAAGGCGGTCAAAGAGGGAGGAAGTGCAGATTTTTCTGATGAAGAGGTAGAGGAGGAGGACATGGTGGAGGAGGGGAGAGAGTGATGAGTGACACATGGGGTTCCTAGGTGGTACCTTAAGGGAATAAAACTTTTTTGTGATACCTCTTCGGAAATAAGCCTTCAAAATGGCACCTTATGAGAATTGTCACTTTTAGATATGAAATAATTTTCATTTATGAAAGTGTTGCAATTTGTGTACGGCATTCATAATTTAGTTATGTGTCACAATTTATCTAGGGCGGAGGGGGTACCTTAAATGTGAAGCATTGTGTTTATACAATTATAGATTGTTAACCAAATGCCACCCATCGATAGTTGTGCATCGTTGGTGTTCATAGATATTGGGTCCCCTATTGCAGCGGATTCTCTATACTAGGCCTGTGTTTCTTTTATTAGTGACTTTGTTCTTGTTCGGGCCACAGAGGGTACCAAGATCTTGTGCCGAATAATTTAAGCTTGCATCAGAGTATCACAGCTAGATTTTTTTTGCTTTATATCTGAATGAAGTAATTTGTCAAAGAAATACAATGATATCTGGATTCTTCTCATGCAACGATGTTATTAAATATTGTACTTTAATATATTATTTTCTGGGTTGTGTTCCTTCAGATCATTCTTAGGACTTCGAGAACCCTATTTATGGTCACCAGGATAGCGCTGTTAAAAGCACTGGTTAAGTGGTTATCCTCTGATGCATGTGTTGAAAGTCTTTTATGTAATAATTTGATCACTTGCTGCTCAAGTCTAATGTTATTTTTTTTTGTAGTCATTGTGCATCATGTTTCTGTTGGTAACATGCCTTAGATTCTCTATCTATTGTCAGGAACATTGTGTTTAATCAATTATGCATATATCTTATAATAGCGGCACATTGTGCATGCTTCAGGAAGACATTGCCCCTTAATCTAACTTGTTCTCTCGTGCCTCTTTATGTGATTTGGTTGAATCTAAATAGAGAGATTTTAAGGCCAAGGTCACCACGATGACAATAGGATGCTGTTTATTACTCAGTTCTCCAATTTGTCTTGCATGTGAATGGAGTTGTCTGAATTGCTTTTTCAGGACTAGCTGCTTTGCCATTTACTCACATCTCTTTTGTGCAAATCAGACATGCTTGTCCTTTGTTTTATCTGACCCTGTTGTTGAATCTCTTCAATAGGGATTTTATCTTGGGTATTTCATAATTCACGATTTGCATAGAGGGTGGCGAGGAAGCTGACCCCTTATTAAGGAGACTCGAAGTGTAATGGCTAAGCTAATATGTTTGCCACTTTATTCAAGTTATTCTGGTTCATAGGAGAGGGCTGCTGGTATTCCATCTATTGATGTTCACTGATGCTCAGTAACAGCAGATGGTACGAGTGATATCTTTTTCCAGATGTCAAATGTCAAGCCAATATATTCTTGTTAATCTTCTCACACTTAATGAATGATTAAATTTAGTATACAATTTTGAATTTTCAAACTCATAAAATCCATTAAGTGCTATCCCTGTTGGATTATGTGAGTATCAACTTCTTTGATGTCATCTGTTTGTGTAGGTGAAGGTGAATATTGTGACTTTGTTGCCTGTTGTCTTAAATATTGCAGTTTCTTTATCTACATACCTATCGAAAGAAAGGGGGGAACTGTTTGGGTCTCTTGATACTCTGGAGCAGTTCTATATGTTCTAGTTATTTATTTATATATTTACTTGTTTTTTCGGTTGAGTGAATTTAGTCATGGGAACTTACGTAACAATGATGAGGCTAGTGATGGGCATCAGCTTATATGTTTCAACGGACAACTTCCCACTAAGTTCTTTTGCTTGTTATTCTAGCCATTTTACAAGAGAAGTGTCGAAACAAATATTATTTTTCCTGAATGGTTTTTCAAGTTGAGTGCAGTTCTCCTTCAACAAATATGTATAGGGGTTCCATATAGATACCGCACATGAACATCCCTAGTTTCTAGTTCATTTGTTCTCATTTATTCTGTAAGGTCAAGCTCACGTATTGGGCTGTTAGCCAACTTCAAGTCTTCAACAAATAGAAGTAATGTGATTTTAGATTTGTATGTGGTTCTGTGTGAGCTGTTATAAGTGATAATTCTAATGCCACTTTTGTTATGCCTTTTCCCATTTTACTCGTGGCGTATTAAGAGCTGCTTCTAGTTTACCTTTTATCTTTTGTCTTGGGTTGGGGGCATTGCTGAAGCTCTAGGTGGGACTAGTAGATAAGAAATTGATCTTAATAATAGAATGGAGGGTTGAAATTGAACTCTATTCCCCTATGTGCATAGAGAGCCCCTTTTACTAATTTGGGCTGGACGAGCGATGATTTTTTGTTTTCCTTCTTTTTTATTTGCTTAGTGTACCATTTTAACCAACTAGAGGCAATCCTTTTCCAACCAAGTATGCTTAATAGGATTTGGCTTAGCATCTTTGAGTCTTGAGGGTTGCCCTGTTAGTTTATTTGGCCCCAAGGTTCTTCTGCCTCAGTCTTATGGTGCTCTTTGGTTTGATGTTCATTTTGCTACTGAACTGTCATGTGTTTTAATGGCTGCTCAAGAGTGATGCTTGTGGAAAGATCTGATCAATTCCTCGTGTTATATCTGTCTCTGTGGTTTCAAAGTTCAAACAGAGGCCTCCATGCGAGAAATCACAAAAGATATTGATATTGTTTAGAGTAGGCTCTCTATACAAGCAAGGACTAAATAATACTTCCTTTAGTGGACTGCTTTTTCTAAACCTGGTTAGTGGACTGCTTTTTTTTTAGGTCACTTACTTCCTTTTGTAGCAGATAATAAACGTTGAGTTTGAATTTTAAACCTGGTTAGTGGACTGCTTTTTTTAGGTCAGTTTACTTACTTTCACGCTTCTTAGGACATCTGTGATGCCTTTTCTTAGCCAGTGGCTTAGCGGAAGTTTTCTTTAGGAGTGTTACCTCCTCCAACATAACCTGTTGCTTTAATTAGGAATTTGGATGATGAAGAATTCCACGCTTTTAAGTTCTACTGTTCTAAACCTTTTGGAGTTTTATGTTCTGCCATTGGATTTTATTTTCAGTATTTCTGTCTATCTAACTTCACCTGATCTCTCTAGTTAAAGTATTACTTCCTCTGTCCCATTTATTTTGCAACGATTCGCACCTCAAGGTGTAATTTAGTACCATAAAACATCATTTTTTATAAAATTTTTGTGAGATATTAATGATAAATTAAGTTATGAATTTTAATTTAAATCAATTTAAGGTTTTTCTGATATCGTCAAGAATAAAAACGGTAACACTCCGAAGTGCGTGCCATCCCAAAAATTATGGGACGGAGGGAGTAAAACATATACATCTTCCTCTACCTGATCTCTAGTGAATGAACAAGATAGGGACTGAGATTGCAGATATTGCATGTCACAACTCAATAGTCAAGTAAAAGAACACAAAGGCCGTTTTTTTCTTTTTAGCTTTGGTCAAAGATTTTACATGCTTGTCCATAAATTGCAACTCAAGCTAAAAATTAACTTGAAGTAGGTTGTTTGGAGTGCAAAGAAAGGTTAAGAAATTTCTGTGTTTGCTTTTCCTTACTGATCTTCTTTTACTTGAAAGTTGTCCTCTCTGTTAGATTCTCATGCTTCAGAAGCTTATGCCATCTTTTTGACATTTCAATGGTTGGCTTATGTTTGTAGCATTTTCATCTATCAGTTTCACTGAATGACTTTAGTTTTTGTGAAAGTATAATGCATCGTCTCTTTTCTGAGGAACATTTTGGTTACATCATGTAGCAGGTTTTCAGACACTTGATATTTTCATGCAGACTGGTTCCTCGGAGAAGTCAATGGCACAAGCAGATACTGTTGTTTCTCATTCAATCAGTGATTTTGTGAAAGATTCTCCTCACAAGGTATGTTCGTTGGAAGAATTTCGTGGCCTGCTTTTTCATAGATGCATCTGCTTTTTGTGCATTTCTTTTTCCTTGATGGCTCTTTTTATGCTTGTTTTGCTTGAGATGATATGGCTGGTTGTAGTACTGGCCTATGACTTTAGGGTGTCAGATCTGGATGGGGCTTTATCGTTCAGTGACCTTTGCACCTCTAGAAAATTGACTAACTTCTTGTTTTATTCTCTTTGTGATCCCTTGCTATTTTTTTTTTCTTTTTTAAGAATTTATTCTCCTCAGAATGATGACTTTAGCGTATCTTTATGCTAAGTAAAAAAAACTAAATAGCCCTAGGAGTATTGAGGTCTGTGATAGAAGATGTGTGAACTTGAATAGCCCTAGGAGTATTGAGGTCTGTGATAGAAGATGTGTGAACTTGGTATATCAAACAGAACGGAGTGATGGGCAGACAGAAAAGCATGGTTTTTCATTAAAGATGTTGCTTCTTGCTTTTTTCCCTGACTACCATAATTCGAACTAAGCCTAAGCTGCATATGCATTTGGACACAGCAAGGCGACTGATGGATGTTGAAGCATGTCTTATGAGATGCTCCTTCCGTTTCCATTGGTATAATTTTCACATTTAATAGCATGGAATTCTGAATAAACGAAAGAAAAAATAAGGAAAGAGGAAAATACAGGTATGCTGGCCGCCTTTTTTTTTTTTAAATTCAAAACAAAAATTTAAAATTTAAACAGTTGGCTATGATCTTCTAAGGTGATAAATCATATTTATGAAGTTTTGAAAAATGTTATTATGATTTAATATGTAATCATCAAACGATAATATCAATGGTTAAAAAAAATTAAAAGACAACTCCCACCGATTACCAATGTGTGATTGGTCGTTTGATCCCAAAATTTATATGGATAACGAGTATCACAAATGAAGGTTATGCAACAGTTCGATTGTCAAAATTTGATCTTGAACACTTGTTTTCGATGGCCACCGTTTCTTGTTAGAAATGATGGTCACCTTTCCTTCTTATTACTCTATATTTCGTATATATGAAATTCTTATTTTCCTAATTAGAAAGTGTTCGCATTGAGATAAAAGCAAGAAAGTACTTGGCATGTGCTACAGTTACTTTGAAAAATCATTACCTATATTCTAAAATAAAGAGGTGTTGGAGAAGAATACATGAATTGGTGAAAGTTGAAGTAAATTAACATAAGCGCTTGTTTGGTCTGGCCATGTATGATATATTAAATTTTTTGTCTTTGCCATTTACTACTGAAGCTATAACATTTGCATGTTTATATATGGGATTCTGGGCATCTCATGTTAAAATCTAGATCTGCAATCATGTCACATGATACACATAGATGTGTCCTGCACTTCCAAACATACCACTATGATATGCTTGGAGAGTTTGGAGCTGCAGTTAAAGCTAGAAATTATATTTTCTGTCTTGTGCATCAAAGAATGCCAGGAAATTGTTAAGTTAATCTCTGGCCTTGTAGTTGCAGCAGATATAGTTCATTTGACATGTATAGGTCTTCTTTGCTTGTGTGTTTTATCCCTGAATTCTCTTCGGTGTGTCTCGTTTTCCAATGTCACTTCCCTACTTTACCTGTGTCTGATGATGCCCTCGTACTATGCTCTGAAAAATTGGGTTCCACTGTTCCAGGCTGCTGCTTGTACTTCTTTTCTACACCTCTTGTCTGGCCTATCTATTATGAATAAGATTTGCAAGGAAAGATAATGGGTGGCAACAGAAGTTTGCCTGAATACATGCTACTTGCTGGCGTTGGAATTACCTTCATCTCCGAAATGTTGCTTTTTGCAGTATATGTTTTCACATCCTTGCTGATAGTCTTAACTATGTAATTGCGTGGCTTCGCAGATCTTCATTGGTGGAATTTCGGACGTAATTTCTTCTGAAATGGTAATGTAATTTAAATGTGATATTTGAATAAATGGTCGTTGGTTCCTTGCAAAATTGCAAAATTTAATGCATTCGCTCTTTATTTGTTATTTTTGCTTTTGGGGCTGTCATGTCGCACCCAAGGTTGGTGTGTGTATTAGAAATCAAAGGTAGATTAAAACATAAAGAAGTGTTGCATCTTGTGGTGAGAACCAATTAATTATGAGGCCCTTCAAACAATAAGTTCGTCCAAATCGCAAAACATATCTCACAATCTTTTAATCTTGGCTGTTAATCTTTACTAGACACACCTAAGTTTACGTGTGTCATGATATAAATTATTTTTTCCCTTTTGGTTTTATAATAAATCCCTTGCTATTCAAATTTTGGATGCTTGACCAGAGTTTATGTGATTTTTTAAGCCCTCCATAGTATTTCATTTTTTCTGTGCAACATTGGTGCTATTGCACCAACCAACTAATTGCTACACCACTGCATCTTGCTCCCCGTGCATGCACTTTGCTCCCGGTGGGTGCACTGCAAGTTTTTTAGGGCTGTTGCTATAGCATAAATGATACTTCAATTTTCTTGAGTTTTGGCTAGGATATGTGAGTTTCATATTGCCACAAGGTTCTCCTAACTGGAGTTACATTCGTGGAGACATATTAGTTGTGTGAGAAACGTTCTTGCTTCTAGATTAAGCTTGTTCTAAACTTGATTTCTGAGCACTTTGTTAAAATTTCAGTGAGAACTGTCTTGAATAGCTCTCGTGTTCATATGAGGTTTTCTTATGTCATGAGTGTCTCTCTTTTGCGTTTCGCAGCTAATGGAAATCGCATCAGTGTTTGGTCCATTAAAGGCGTATCACTTTGATGCGAACAATCTAGTGAATGAACCTTGTGCTTTTCTGGAGGTACTAGCTGTGTATATTTATTTATTATGTCTCCCTGTCTGATTATTTAACTGATTGACAGTTTGTATCTCTGATGTGTTGAAGAAGATAGTATTATTCTTTGTTTAAGATGGGGTGATAAACAACTCAATTCAAACTAACGCTGCTCGAAATGAAGCCCTTAGTGATGGTTTAGAACTTAGAGAAAAATCTCAACTAACCTATTGTCTATTGATAATGGCTCCCATTTTGGGAAGGGTAGCACCTTAACTTATATAGAAAGCTATCGATGCTAGATATCCAACTCAATAATTAACCGTGTTTAGGCATGTGAGATCCGTGGTAGGTTATAGAAGCCAGTAGCTGTGAGTTATGCACATGATGTGTAATACAGGATGATTATTTTCATTCTGATAATCGATAATCTTTGTTTTTTCTTTTCCCCTCTTTTCTTTTCTTCTTTTTTCTTTTCTTTTTTGGAAGCATAGTCTAATCAAGTGATTATGGCAAGGATCAGCCTTTTCCTTGGCATGCATAATTTTTTATAGTCAAGAATGTAAATTTTATCGATTAAAAGTGCATCTCTTTGTATGCTTCAGTATTCAGACCAGTCTGTCACCCTAAAGGCTTGTGCTGGCTTGAATGGCCTAAAAATAGGTGGGAGAGTTCTAATTGTTGCCCAAGCTATTCCAAACGCGATGATTACGGTACTGACTGCCTTCACATTACATATTCTTACACAATATTTTCCTTGATGATCATCATGATGAAACGAGTGATGCTTTCAAGGATGACACTGAGAGTCCTCCATCTTATAAAGTTCCGGAGCATGTGTTATCCCTCCTTGAGAAACCAACACCAGTTCTCAAGCTCAAGAATGTGGTATGTGATCATTTTGATAGGTGACTGGAGACTGGTTGATGCTTCTCTTCTTCTCTTGCTGTTTGATTCCTCTGTTTTTCTCTTATTACTGTAGCTGGATCCAGAAGTTATGAAATCTCTCTCTGAGGCAGAACTGGAAGAGATTGTCGAAGATGTAAAACTAGAATGTGCCAGGTCCAGAATAAAAAGAAATCTTTTACTGTCACATGACGTCGTCATGATCTTACTTATGTCTTATGGCCTTGCAGGTTTGGTGCTGTAAAATCGGTTAATGTTGTCAAAAGCGCCCCTTTACCTTCTGAACCACTTGAAGTAAGAGATGGTGCAGAGTCTTGCCAGACTCGTCAAGACTTGATGGAATCAAGAGAAGATGGTGGCAATTATAATGCCAAAGGCAGTAATACAATGAAGCATCCAAAGAACTTTGAAGAACATAGTGCCAAAGACGAGATGGTGAATGGGAACCAGAACCCGGTGGATAAACTTGGCTCATTTCTGACTGATCCCTCTGTTGCTGCAGCTGGATCTGGACAGGAGCATGTCAGCGATGGAAAGTCAACGGATGCAGCTGTTGAATCCAGCAAAGATCATGATGATGATGATAAGGCTAATACAACAGGTAACCAACCTGCCACCAGCGAAATCAGGTCTGAGTTAACGGTTAAAGGAGCACTTGACCGAGAAGATGCAGAAAGAGATCCAGCGGAATCCAATGAAGCATTAGCGAATGACAAAAGCACGGAATCAAATATTGAAAGTAATAGAAATACTCAAGATGCATCACTTTCCGGCGAGGTCAAACGAGAGGGGCAGGAAGATACAAAATTACATGATGGAGAAGGCAATGATAAAGCGGAGACCGTCCCTGATTTTGGGAGTGTATTTGAAGTGGGGTGTGTATTGGTAGAGTTCAGAAGATCGGAAGCTTCATCTATGGCAGCGCACTCTTTGCATGGACGTCCCTTTGATGACCGAGTTGTCTCAGTGGAATATGTTCCTCACAACCAATACAAAGCTAGGTTTCCGAAATGAGATGCCGACTGATCCTTGTATTATCTAGCGCCAGTGTTAATGGTCTCATTGAGCGTTCATATGAGGATCACTGCAGGAGGTTTTGATACTTACCAAGGTCGTGGGCAGTTGTCATGTTTGGCGTCGGGAATGGTGTTGATTTCATCGACCAAAATGTTTTGTAATTTTTTTTTATTGGTGATTACATTAGAGGCTGATTGCTAGAGTACCGTATTGTTTCCATAGTCTAGTTGTTTTAGACGGCATTGAAGGAAGTTCTTTCAACTTGAGTATGCTACCAGAATTCTGTTGACTGTGGACTAACGGAAAATTTCCCTGTTAATTTAACGCAATTGGCGACGTTAGTTAACTTTTTATTTGTTGGGTTTGGGTGCTTATCAGGAGGTGTCATGTAGAGTCTCGCAACATGGAAAACATGATTTGTCTTTGGAGGTGTGGTAATGCACTTTTTAGCTGTTGTCACCGAGGAATAAGAAGATTACGGACGTATTAAAACACGATCGTTGTGTCCTTTTTATAATTGCATTTCAGGGTTTACCTGAGTTACGACCAAAGTCAAATCTCAACAAAATCAGTTATCGTATATTGGGTATATTGGGACGAAAAGAGTATGTGGTGGAGGCAGTTGAATCAAAAGACAATCAACTATTATTTTTGTTTTCGTTTGTCGTCCCATATATGTTTTTTTTTTAACGTTTTCATTCTCATTTTCATCGAGATAAATTTTGATATTTATTTTAAGATGATATTATTTGATATACAAACTAAATTTCATATTCATATATATTTAATGATAAAAATCACGTATATATATTTCAAAAAATATGAAATAAAGACAATAATTAGGATTCTTGTGATAAAAATACACAAATACAGTACCAAAAGGTTAAAAATACAGTGGCCTCATTCACCTGACTCTAAAATGCACAGACATTATCCAAACCCAAAACTATTCCGTCCACAGAAAACAGAACCAGCAGGAATCCACCACATAAACAAAGACGATCGACACCAATGACGACGGCGATGTGGTTGTCGGCACCACCTAGTCTGAGCAGCACCAACCTACGCTTCCACGCTCGAACAACAACAAACAATTCATCGCTCAAAGCGGCGAGTATCAAGCCAAGTCTAGGGTTTCAGCCGATGCACAACTTCCCCTGCAATCCCCTCGTCGTGGTCGGGTCTCCTCGCGGACTCATTCAACCCATTGTTGCTCGTAAGTCTCCTGTTTTCTTTTGGAGAATTGGAATTGGGGAATTCTGTATTGTAAATTCAATGGTGATGGTTTTGGATGAGATATACGGCGATTCTGGTGGTATTGCAGGATAGAAATCGACGTGGGGAGATATGATCGGTGGGTTTGCTAGAAAGTAAGGATCTATTGGTTATCAATTAGAAACATTTAGGGTTGGCGGAATTGAGCATTTGATGAATGCGTTTTAGTTCTGGTGATGAAGTATTCGGTTTGACAATGTTACAAGAGCGTTAAGTGCTGAGGGTTAAGCTAAAGCGGTAAGGAAACTGGAGAAAAAATCATCTACCAACTAGGCAGATAAACAAGGTCTAAGAGGACACTGATCGAAATTTCCAAGAGATCATTATGTTTATTTTTTCAAATCGGTGTTACGAGAAAATTTCTAGGCATCTGCTAGACGCCTTCAAAATGCCTTTAAATATGACTAGCGGCCTAGGCATATCACCCTTGAATTTATGCTCTAGAAATAGTTGTATGATGAACTGTGCTGTGGATATAGCGTGCAAACAACTTTGTTTTCGAGGACATTATCAGATGGTAGTACATCTTAGTTGTTGTAGTCCTTACATTCCAAACCCAAGATGTAGATCCGTTAGGCATGCGCTGAGATACCCCGTCGGATAGGTGTTAGCAGGCAGGAAAGACACTGTGCAACACTCATCAGAACTATTCCCCACATACATTACATATCTGTTACAGGATCTTGTGGTATGCTGAGAGGAGATGATACATTTGATAAAACTATGAATTCATAACTTCTGTTTCAAGGGATTGGAAATAGAAAAGAAATGGAAGTGTTCGAAGTTGAGAAGATAACAAAACACAGGTTATGGTGGAGGAGGAGAAAACAGGATGAGGTTGAAAATATAATGGAATTCATGTTGATGTGTAACAAAGAGAAGTGGTGTAAGTCGAGAAGATAATGAAGGACTTGTTGGGTTGGAAAGAGGAGAAAACATTAGGAGTTAGACGAGATTGGTATACAAACAAAGGACCAACAGATAAAATTTCTCAAAATTATCTTGTGATAATAGATTTGTGTAACTCTCCTTAAATTTCTGCGTGCGACTGCAGTTTCCTTAGTTTTCCAGAAATAGAAAATGACTTCATGTCTCTTAAAACATGCTGCTGATGATCAAAAAACTAAAAAGTGAAACCTGGATTGGCTCGTAGATACTGTCACAATAGTGTACTTATCCCTTCTCTTTTGCCCTTCGTACACTTAGTGTGGCTGTCCCCTCATTTCTTTCTATCCCTTTCTTGGCTTCGGTTATGTTTGTCGATTCGATTTGTTAAGTTCATGGTCATATGTAGTCCTCTAATGGCATATGGATGCACTGAGGTCTGATGGATAATCTTTGAATCACATCAAAGATTAAAGGATTTGAATGTGTATGGTGTAAAGAGGATGTGAAATAGGATATAGTTTCCGTTTGCTTCCTACTATGTTTGTCACTGGTTCTTGGATTAGCAGCATCGCTTGTAACATGATCCATGATCTTGATATTTTAGCCAAGCAAGAAGTTGTCAGCTGGGTTATTTTGTAACAGGCAGGATATGCCCCTTCCTTGGCAAGAAGGCCAACAAGGCAAATAGGGTGAGTCATTCAAATCACAAGACGATCGTGAGGCAGCATGTGAACCTTCAGTACAAAAGGATTTGGTGGGAAGAAGGTAAGCGGTATGTGAAGCTGCGGCTATCGACCAAGGCATTAAGGACGATAGAGAGGGATGGATTGGATGCCGTCGCTAAGAAGGCTGGGATCGACCTCCGCAAGAAATAGGTGAGAAATTGTGCCAACACAGTATGGTAGTGAACATGTTTAAAATGCAGAATTTTTGCTTGATCTAAACTATGACTCCGAGCTATCTGAATCTGCTTTAGTAATTGTTGACAAAGAACCATGGCCTTGTTCATGTTCATGTTCATGTCCATTTGGTGTTATGGGTTCGTTGAGCTAATTGATTGGTAGAGATAAACCGTCATATGAACATATTCTGGAAGTGGTCTGGAAGAGCTTCGCCTTGTTGATAAGAAATTGTCTCTCATGATGAAAGTATATAGATATGATTGTACTTCTATTTGTATTAGCTGTGAACTTTTTAATGCACGAAAGGGATCAAAGCGAGAAAAATTGCTCGAGAGAAAAAGGAATATATATGCAAAGATGAAACTTCTATATTGTCGTCTACATTTGATAGAAAATGGAAACCTGGGCAATATCTGCTTGATCCTACTGTGACAGATCCAACATATCCTCATATCAAGAACTGCTGACGATGAATGTTCAAGACGACACAAAGGCAAACAAACTTTACAACGATGAACACTACAAGCTGGACCAGTCTACTCTCTAAAGTACCCTCTTATGGAGCTTATTGGCACAGACGAGCTCCAATTGCTTAGCGAGCACATTACGTCCTGCGCCCTTGTAATTAAACTTGCAACCATGCTGTTCGGCATACCTATGCGTCCTACGGAAAACTAGATCACAGCGACACTTGAATCCTGTCAATCCAGCCTTCTTGTTGCAAACCAGACACCTAGTCTTCTTCTTCGGCTCACATGGCCCTGCTGTATCAGCAATCTTTGCAGTATCTGAAGCATTAGAGCGGGCAGGCTTTGACTCCACAACACGATCAAGAGACAATTGCTCAGAAACCTTAGCGACGTTGACAGAGGTTATGGTTTTGTGCTGAGCCGTAGAAGCCGCATGTCACGGGGTTAGATTCATGCAACCCGTGCGGCACTCAACCTACTCACATCTTCGCTCGAGCTTTTGAGAGAAAAACACGTTGTATTGGTCTCGGGTTTTTGTGGGATTACAACTCGTGGAGGATGTTTCTAACTCATGGTGGATTGATTGTCAAATGAGCCAAACATCCTCTTATATATAATGCCTTAGAATAATCTAGAACTTTAACCCTAGAGTTTTCTAGAATACTCTACAACCCTAGACTTATATACAAAGTCTTAGAGTTCTCCAGAATACTCGAGAGTTTTCCGTAACCTTGGAAAAAACACTAAAATTTGGGCCTTTCTTGATGGACCTTGCTCTTAGTCCTCATCATTTTGTCACGGGCTTTACTTTTGGGTATCGCTTAAAATTTGGCCCGTGGCACGCAGCCCTTGGTGCATAGGAGTGGTTCTTCTTGAGCCATTGAGAGATGTCGTGAATTCGTCTAGCTAGTTGCTATTGCAAAACGGAGTAGATGATGAGGTGATTGAGAAAACGAGGTGAAGTAGAAGATGTGGGTGATGTGAATCTGAATATGAATAGGAGGCTATGGGCATTGGTCCGTTTATATAGGTATTTGAAGATATAACTTATTCACCAAGAATTCTTGTTATCATTCATGAAAAGATTTTGTTGGATAAAATTGTTGGAGTGATCGACGAACTTTATTTCTAAAGTTTAGACAAGATGGAATTTTTATGAACTAGATAAAGTTATTTCAATAAATATTATGCAATCTCACGTTACAAAAGAAAAAAGTTATTTTTAATTGATTTGAAATTTTGATCACTAAATTTAACACGGATTCAATACAAATTAACATAACGATAAATAAATACGATAAATAAGTTTTAAAACGATCATAATTTATATTCAAATGATGATTCATTAATTAATATAGCACGAAATCAGATCTCCTCCTCTCTCCTACCTCCTCCGTGTTTTTCTTCCCAAAAATTCACCCGACGGCAAGAAACTTCCCCCCCCCATCGGTCGGCGGCGACTCCACTCACCATCACCCCGCTAGCGACTACGTCAGCACACCACCACCCCCATCGGTAGCTTTCATCCCCACCACCACACACCGCCGCGCCGACCCTCCATTCCCCACCTGGATAAGAAGCCCCGCGCGAGCGATTCCGGCAGTATTTCTGGCAAGGTGAAGGCGACCCGACGAAGGAGAAGAAGCCAACATTCCGCATCGGCAATTCACTGATATCCCCTCGATCTCGTGAATTCGGAGAGTGCTGAGATCCATTTCAGGTAAAATCTCGTATTAGGGTTGCCGATCGGATTCCGTGGCTATGTGATTTTGGAATCAATGTGATTTTGGAGTATGATATGATTTGATGTTTCGGGGTATGTGAATTTCAGTGTTTTGATTTGATATTGTAGGTTTGCGTGATTAGGGTTTTATTCCTGATTCATTTGAGGTAATCCCATGATTTTTCTATATTAGTTGGTTGTTTGAATTCTTGTTTCACGAGGTTTTGATTTCTAGTTGGGGGTGGAACTTTTGGTTTTGGTGTCACTCAAAAGGCATTTCAAAGGTTAAAAACACCATAAAAACAACTCAAGCTTTAAACACTCAAAAACAATTCCAAAGACTAAAAACACCATAAATACCACTCAAATCTCTTCCAAACACACAAAAATGAATGAGAAGTGTTAAAAACATCATAAAACAACCACAAAAAACGCTAAAAACCGTAAAAAGAGCCTTGAGTTTTTAGATATGAGGTTAGAAGCCAAGATCGGGTAAGGATAGAGTATTCACAGTTATGCCAGATCATATGCAATTTGTGAGAAAATGGTTAGGAATAAGTTTCTCTTAAGGTGTCACACATTAGGACAATTAGAAGTCTTAGTTGGAAGAAACATTTCTTATATTTAAATCAATGCCAAGAGTATTGTCGGAGTATAATGTATCTATGGATTCATCTTTGCTTGTTGGGCAACTAACTGGCAATAAGTGTCGGTCTGAAGGTGCACGCCTAAGTGCAAGATTAGCTGTTATTATAAATTTTGTTTTATTTGTGGAGTAATATGAAGAGGTGTAGTGATGCACTATGCCCAAGTGTTAGTACGATGTAATGTCCAGGTTTGGGGCGATGTTTGAGTATGGTGAGTATTTGAAAAAATATATAGTAGAAAAAAATAATAATTAGAGCCCCTCTTATGATAGGTTGTATCTGAAACTAATTGAAAAAAAATTTGTTGTAGTTCAACATTTATGTGAATGCTAATTTGTAAAAAAAAAAAAAGGGTAAGTTTTTTTAGTGAGAAAAAAAAATGATAGCTAGTTGTTGGTTTTAAGAACTTTTGAATTTTGGATGTATGAAATAAAAAATATCTAGCAAAAAATTAAAACCTGATACCTTAATGTTGATCTTGTTTGCGGACAGAGTGATGGATTCAAATTTATCATGATTTTTTTATATCCTAGTTGTGAACTCTCTCAAATTACTTCTTCTACGTGCCTTTATCATATATATATATTTATATTTATATCAGGCATCAGTTTTTTTCTATAGGTATTTAAAATTATTATTATCTTTCATATTGTTATTGGAATAAAGATATTTACAAGTAATATTTTTATTTCCATACATGTAAGATGTTTCTTAGTTATCTTCCTAACTAAATTTTCTAATAGATATAGCAATAATATATAAATATAGGGGTCCAAGGAATAGATCCCCAATCTCATATTTCGTATACACAATATAATCTTTTTTTTTTCTTGGTCATCGTCAAACGATGTTGCCACTTCGTTGAGCCCAGTATTAAACGAATAGCCGAATACAAATATGTGTGCATATAAATGTACCACATGGATTATCAAATATTAAGCGAATACAAATGTTTGTGCATTAACGGGTTTGTGCATTGGCAGTGTTCTTCTTGAAATATTGCGCCTACAATCTTCATAACATTGGCACTTCAGTTAATTATGTACAACACATCTTCTTTTACAACATTATGGTAATTGGAATGAAAATTAACTTGGTGGGTAGTGTCTAGAAAATGAACCAGAGCTAGCCCGTCATACATAATAAACCTGTTTTGAGACCCTATAGTTTGCAGAAAGATGAAGATAAACTTCAAAGAAGAAGATAAATTTGATAAACTATAAACTGATAAAATTTTAAAAAATAGGACAATTAGACAAAGGTAACCGATAGAAGTTTTCCTTATGTTTTAGTATCCTTTTTTTATTTTTAACAATCAACACATTCTTCCAAAGATTAAGCCATGCCTGTGCAAGTATCCATTTTGACTTTTACAGTTGACATGTACGAAACTGTGGTGCACACTGTGTGATACGCAGTTCACGGATGTAATAGGTAGCAAACATAAGTGAAACTTTCATTTCATTGAATATTTTGGTATTGTTTTCCCTTTTTTTCCTGAATGAAATAAACTGATAATGCTTGTTTCACATGATTGAAAATAGATATCATATGTGATAGAAGTGTTGGGAGGTCTTAACAAACCATAGACTATGGTGGATTAGGAGAAAACAAGACGAGGTTGGAAACACAATGAAGTAAATGTTGATATCGAAGAGCTAAAAAAGGACTGGAGGTCGAGAAGATAATGAAAGATGTGCTGGTTTGGAAGGAGGAGAAAACAAAACATTAGGAGTGTGAGAAGATCATACAATCCAAAGAAAACAATTTAGTACTAGAATTGTATAGTCATAATAGATGTCTGTAAGCCTCCAATTTCTTCACTCGAATGCAATTCGCTTAGGTTTCAAGAAATAAACGATGATTCTATTTCTTTTAAACAATCGTGTTGATGACCGAAACAGGTTAAAAGTTAAACCTGGACCGACCCCTTTGCCATCTATAGTGTTGGTTCTTGTCGAAGTCGATATTGTCACATTCGTGCTGTTAGCCTTTTTCTCTCTCACCCATTGGTAGCTAGTGTTGTTATCCCCTAAATACCGTGTATTCAAAGTTCAAAGTGTTAAATACACGGTCTCATGTAGTCCTTTTCTGACAGCATTAGGTGAATGTGTGTGAAGTCCGATGGATTAGCAGCATTGCTCGCAACATTGTACATGATCTTGATACTTCAGCGGAGCAAAGTAGTTGCCCGTTGGGTATTGATATGCAGATTGTTTTGTAACAGGCAGGATATGTCCCTTCCTTGGAAAAGGATGCTCCCGAAGTGTCAGACACAAACAAGGCACTTAACGAGCATTAAGGTAAAGCGAGTAGAACAAGCAAGCGGACCGGAAGCCCCAAAAAGGCAAGGCCAACAAGGCAAATAGGGTGAGCCATTCGAATCACAAGAGGATCACGAGGCAGTATGTTACCTTTCAGTACAAAAAGGGGTTAGGTGGGAAGAAGGAAAGCGGTATGTGAAGCTGCGGCTGTCGACCAAGGCATTGAGGACGATAGAGAGGGATGGATTGAATGAATGTCCCTAAGAAGGCAAGGATCGACCTCCGCAAGAAATAAGTGAGAAATTATGCTGAGATGTTTGATAGTAAACTTGTTTGAAATGCAGAATTCTTGCTTGTTCTAAACCATTACTCCGAGCTATCTGAATCTACTTTATTCATTGTTGTCCAAGTAAACCATGGTCATGCTAATGTTGTTTCGTGTTATGGGTTTGTTGAGCTAAGTGATTGGAAGAGATGATGCTAACTTTAAAGATTATAGGCATATTTCGTCAGATTGCTCTGAGAGGGCTGATGCAAGGTTGACAAACCGTCGCATGAACATGGTCTGGAAGAGTTTCACCTTGTTGATAAGAAATTGTTTCTCATCTTCAAAGTCGATTTTTGTTAACAAATCCGGCAATTTTACTGTATTAGCTGTTAACTTTATATGCATGATGTAGCTAGAGAAAATATATATATATATATATAAAGATGAAACTTCTATATTGCCGTCTACGTTTAATAGAAAAAAGAAACCTGGGTAAGATCTGCTTGATCCTACTGTGACCGATCAAATATATCCCCACACAAAGAACGTAACTTTGCGATGAATGTTCAAGACAACAGAATGCTAAACTTATTTATGACGATGAACAACGCTACAAAGCCAGACCAATCTACTCTCTAAAGTACCCTATTATCGAGCTTATCAGCACGGACGAGTTCCAATTGCTTGGCGAGCACATTACGACCAGCTTCCTTGTAATTAAACTTGCAGTCATGTTGTTCGGCATACCTATGCGTCCCGCAGAAAACTCCATCACAGCGACACTTGAAACCCGTCAATCCAACCTTCTTATTGCAAGCCAAACACCTAGTCTTCTTCTTCGGCTCACACGGCCCTGCTGTATCAGCACTCTTCGCAGTATCCGAAGCATCAGAGCAGGCAGGCTTCGACTCTACAACACGATCAAGAGACAATTGCGCAGCAAGCTTAGCGACGTAGGCGGCTTCTTCCTCCTTCAGGAAATCACGATAGCACTTGGAGCAGAGGTTATGGTTTTGCGCAGAGCCGTAGAAGCCGCAGCCCTTGGCGCATCGGAGTGGTTCTTCTTGAGCCATTGAGAGATGTTGCGAATTCATAGTGGAGTAGCCGTGGCGAAACGAAGTAGAGGATGAGGCGATGTGGAAACCTTAGCGAAGTAGAAGGTGTAGGGTTGTGAATCTGAATATGAATGGGAGGCTATGGGCATTGGTCGGTTTATATGGGTATTTGAAGATATAACTTGTTCACCAAGAATACTTGTTATCATCCATAAAGGATTTTGTTGGATAAAATTTTTTGAGTGATCCGCGAATCTTCTTTCCAAGTTTAGACAGGATGGGATTCTTAAAGATAGATAAATTTATTTTTCCATAAATATTCATGAACACGGTTTTTTTTCCCCATTATTTTTCATACATAAAGATTTGATAACAATAAGCTTTGTTTACGCATGCTATCAATTAAGATATTGATAACTTATTATCAAAAAAAAAAAAAAAAAAAGGAAAAACGATATTGATAGCGTACTATTTGGATACCTATTATCTTTAACTCTTTGTATTACGTCAACAAAAGAATGATAAAAGAAGTTGCGAACTTCAAACAATTATAATTTCGACCAAAGATAATAAACCATGTGATAAAAAATTCTCATTGACTTAGTTTGTAGGGTTAGATACAGCATACAACTTTTTCCCACACAAGGCTGCCAACCCTGCATGAAGTCACCTTGCTCAAAGCCGTCGCCTTCGACCTTGCCTCAGTGCACTCCCTTGAACGGTTCGGCAAAAGCCTCTTAGAACAAATTTTCATGGCATTCTGAACGCAGTCTTGAACCATGCTTCTAGCCTCAATGATTGCTTCCTTTCACTCGGGTGGATCAGTGAGTCGTTGCACCGGCCTCAGCTCTCAAATCCAAAGCAAGCTCTGATCTATATGCAGCATATTGATACACAGTTGGATGCCAAAGATTGGTCATTCAAAAGGAAAAGAAGAAGAAGAAGAAGAAAGGGTTGGCTCTTTGAGGCAGACTCACTCCAGAACTATACTGAAGTTGTTTGATCAGCAAGGTTAATTTCCTGGCCAGAATTATCCGAACTCCATAAGGGCAATGTCTGGGCGTAGTTTTCGCCCTTGGACAAGAAAAGAAAGTGTGTATTGATACCAACCATGACAGAAACGTCCGCAAGTAGAACACTTACTATCATGAATATGATCTTAGCCTCCATCAGCAATCTCCAGCATTCTTCATGCCGACCTGAAGATTGTTGCTTTTGCTTTGGGTGGCAATTTATGCAACTTTGTTTCTTCTCCTTTCATTTTTTACTTTTAGGGATTCAGAACTGAAAAACAGCATCAAAGAGATTGCGGCAGGGATCGAACTCATGATCTCTTGTCATGACCTACTCTGATATCATATCGAGAAACAAACTTTACCAAATATCCGAACCGATGATTAAACATTTTATTAATGTATATCTAACAAATATCTTACTGAAAAGTGAGAGAAAAGAAAAGCAGAACTTAAATGGTCCATATCATTTAACAGTTAGCTACAATATCAAGCAGCAATTTACGTCAAATGTGGGATAATAATACCTTTTTTTTAAAATGAACATTTAACCATACCACATACGCAGAAGTCTGTAAGATATACCTATAATCTTAACAAACATGGATGATCATGATCACAGCTAGCCGAAATTCTGAAAGCATAAGGTACGATTGTTCCACCATACAAATAAGAAAGTCATGGAGCTTGTGCCCTCTATGCAATCGAAAAAGCCAAGAAGCAGGAAACGAGAAACAACCGGTTCGAGCATAAGGTTGGCTTATTATACCACAAAGCAACAAAATTTCCATCAGATAACAGAGTAAAGAAAAAGCATCGTGTATACCACGAGGCCAAGAAAAGCCAAAAGCACAATTGAACTAAGTTCAACTTCCGCAAGTGTGCTAGGCTACATCAATTCATCACCTACATTCAGCTCCATCAAAGGTTATTTCGTGCTTCATACTCAAAAAGAGAATCCATTTTCTCCGAAAACATCTATCCCAATTCCCAAATGCTCTCTTACCTTTAAAACTCATTGCTCGTACCCTTTAAACATATTTACCTGTCGTAACGCATCCAACTCAGGAGCTAGGGGCATCTATAAGTCTCATGAGATGACGAAAAATCACTCAGCACAGACAACAAAACATGTTTCAGTCGCAAGGAGGATAGACTTTTTCATACCATTTTACAAGATCAGAGTATATCAGCTGCTTTAAATCAATGCAAAGAGCACATGGCAAATCAGGCACTCAACATGCTAGATGCATTGAAGTTATCACAACATAAATAGAAACAAACTGCACGTACCACAATGAGGATCTTGGCAAAAAGTGCGATAAAGTGCGATACCTATTGTTGATTATCCTGAAGTGCGCATTCAACAAAACCCCGTGTCCTGAAAGTTGCACCAAGAGGTCATCTCCTTCTGCTTTTCCAAGAAATTAAGCATCTTCCTTCAAGCAATGTCTCTTTTCAACGTTTCACAGGCTTCCTTCCATCAATAGTGGCATAATGCACGACCACTTCTCTTCAAGGCTTCAGTAATCCAGACTCATTGTGCAGAAGTTCATCGAATAATAGCCACCGCAAAGAACTGCGGAATAGAGAACCAAATGAGAAGAACCCAACGGAATGGAGAAAAATGAAACCTTGTTTAACTAACATTACACGACAGCACAACAAAGCCAAGCTCAATATTGTTCTGCAACTAGATATAAAACGAGGAAGTTTAGGACATACTGAATTGGCTCTGCTTTCTTCACAATGGATGTCATTCCTAGCAACAAGCTAGATCTGACAATGTACAAACTAGCCCCTTAAGATAACAAATAAGTTAGACGCTATGTGCTCCTTAAATGTCGATAAATCAAGGATCAACTTCACTGCAGGTGTCTATCTGAGCAGTAGAACAAACTTACCAGGCCATTCTAAGATAAGACTCGCTGCTTCTTTTTCCTAGAGTACGTAGTTGGTAGCAGAAGGGTCTACATCTTCTCCTACAATACACCGATAACAGAGAGTGCAACCTTCTCTTGTGAGCGTGGCCGCTGTTACATACTGAAAACCCAATGCCTACTAATGCGTTGCGAGCACAATATTTCTTGTACCAACCAAAATAAGCAATACACGATCATAATCAATTGTTACACTCCATAACTACTCATAACCACGCGTCTCTAGCACATGACCAGTAAATAGATCACGTTACTACAAGAAGATCCATTTTGTACTCTTAAGGACCATAAAAAATAGTTAAGAGGTGAACAAATTCCTAGTACATGACCAGTAAATCGCGTAACTAGACATCACAACATTCTTATCGTGCCAACACGAGATACATAATCGCTATAATAGCTGAATCAACACAATTACAACAGTGGAAAACAATCTCATCTGAATTCATCCATAATTACACGAAAACCTCAATCATCATCAGATCAAGTATCAACACGAACACCGAAACACAGCAGTTTCACCAAATTGGAAAACCAACAACTCAGCACATTGAATCCAAAAAGATAAAATCGAGCAAACACTAAATCGAGATCTATTTTCACCATGATAAACCCTAAATTTGCAGCAAAAATCAATTTCAGTGAAGATAAGAGAGAACTGAGCAATAACCAAAGACGAGAGAATCACTGCTTCATAATCGCCGTCGGTTTGCTATCGCGAATCGGATTCCGGCAATCAGCTCCGATCACGGATCCAAATCCGAACCCGACCGGTGAGGACCCGACCCGACCCGTCGGCCCAAATTGCGTATCAGGGTCAGATCTCATCGACGCGGTGGCAATCTCGTTATTTCTACACCAAACAGGGGTATTCCCTTATCCCTTCCTATATAAATAAACAACCGTTCCCCTCCTGCCCCTCTTTGTCCCTTGCGCAAAGCTCCCCCCTCTCATCTCTTCCTCTCTCATCATCTCTCTCACGTTTTCTCTCTCTTCCTCCTCCCCTCTCCGGCAACCTCACCGCCCTCCTACGCCGTCCGTATAATCGCCGCCGTCCGGCGGCCGTCCCTTGCCGTCGATTTCATTTTTCCCCAATTTTTTTGTTTCAATCCAGTCCCTTAATTTTATCAATTTTAGCTCCTAATCCTTTTTTGTTTTAAATAAACCCCATCTGATTTTACCTTTTTGCCCCTATTTTCTAGTACAACGACTCGACTCACACCTTTCCCCATTGCCACATCAAATTCTCAATTTGTTTCTTATCGTTGAATAAAATCATTTTGAGAGTGCTGACGTGGCTATATCCTCCCCAAAACGGACGGTCACGATGAACCCGAATCGCTTCCCATCGACGGCCCAGATCCAACGAAAACGGAAGGAGAGGGACGACCGCGGTCCTGGCTTCTACGCCAACAACGGCAACAATTATTTCTCCACCACTATAAATAAACCAACACCATCAGCTCCCAATACGACGCCGTCTTCATCTAAGCCGCCGAGTCCTCGGCCGATACCGGTTCAATCGAACCGGCTCCTGGCCGGCTACATGGCGCATGAATTTCTCACCAAGGGGACGATACTCGGCCAGAAGTTCGATCCAGCGAGGGCGGAGGCGGTGCCGTTGTTGTCGTCGTTGCTGGAGCCGAAGCAGTGGCCGAAGAAGCCGGGGCAACAGATCGATATCAGAGGTCACAGAAAAGGAGGTTTGGAGACTGATCCGCCGGGTGAGGTGGCGAGGGGGACGAGTTATGCGGAGGTGGCGGCGTTGTTGAAGATGGAAGGGACGCATATTCCGGGAGTGTTTAATCCGACTGAGCTCGAGAAGTGGATTCAGAAGTGAGGGGAAGAGATGTCGAAGAATTTGGTTCGAGGATTCTGTTGGATGAGATCCGACGATCGAAGGATAGAGCGGCGAGTGAAATTTCTCTCTCTCTCCAATGTTTGAAATCGCTGCCCGCCCCGCTGCGATGATGTGTGGGCTGATCTGTTTCGTCTCCAAATCACTACCAGCACTTGTCGTGACATATATATCTATGTGCTACTAGAACAGTATAACGAACATGCTGTTGATCATCTCTTTGTGATAGTGCGATGTGTGTTTTATGTATCGGTTGAATATTCACACATTGAATTTCTCATGTTCTATATTTTTTTTTTTTTTCAAGTATGGCGCTTGGATAGGTACGGTAATCTGTACTACTTTGACGCAAGAGATTTTTCTATTTATAACAATTTGTTTATTGGCTTGGCAAAATGGTAAAGATAAATATAAATGTGGTTTTTTTTATCATCAGTTTAAATTTTTTATATAATTGATTTTTCGATATAATATCAAAACAAACCGTGACAAGAGATCACGAGTTGATTCTCGATACAAAATGCCAAAATGTACTACCATGTCATGTGACTATACTATACTTTCTATGTTCGACATATTAACACTTAATTTTTAGATATGAGTAGATTGACATTTAACCCATGACTCATGATATAACGATTTGATTTTTCATTACTTATTAATGTTACATATGACGTCGTTGTTGCTAGATCCAACGTTTTATCTAGACAAAAACTATACTTCTTGTCTTAGCTAAGTTCAAATACATTTGATACACTCAATCATAATTCAGAATATCACATTTGTAGTGAAATTTACATCACTTTCTAAAATTAGAATATCTTTCACACATAATCTACATCTATCATCAAATGTTAGGTCATATTTCTTCTTCAAGTTTTATACCTGTAAACAAATAGAAGAAAAAAAACACAAAAAAATAGTAACCGTGAGCTATATGAGCTTAATAACATGTCGATCCTCTTACTATGGGTTATACGAGAGAAGAAGTTAAGAAAAGAAAAAGAAAATGATCACTTGCATCCTTTATTCTAGCACTCTAGATTTATTATGTCAATCTGACATTCATAATTATTATCACAAGTATATATCAGTAATTCATCATAATCATATAAACATATTTAATACCACGTAACAAAGTTCGAAACTAGGCGTCCATCAACACTTCAGACATTATCAACATTATTTATTATCGTCATACCCTTTATGGTATGACAGTCAATACCTCTATATAAAACAAAATGAGACAATGACACAATAACACGACGGGTCCCTAATCTAAATCTCACGCACTGTTGCACTCAACATTTCACTCAAAACTTTGTTAAACTAATCATTATATCAATCACATAGAGACGATAGATAATAGATACCCTCAATGTTATAATAACGCTTTTGACGAGATTTATTCAATTTCATAAGTAACCTTTCTTCACATGCGATCAATTGAATATCCAATGAGAGTATCTACAAAAAAAAAAAAAAAATACAATGATTTTATAAATCATCAACTCAGCAAAATACATTATAATATTAAACAAAGCGTCACTATTAATTAAATAGACCGTCTTGATAAATTGAATATTGTTTACCTTTTCTTCTGCAACATTCAATTAATGTGTCGTTCTTTCATTCTTTTCTTCTAATGAATGTGCCTAAAAAAAATACAAAAATGTGTTAGATGTGTTAAACAAACCTGAACAAAACAAATCGGCAATTCAAAAGTAACAAAGCGCTAGGTATGGAAAAAAAATTACCTTTTCTTCAGCCAAATTCATTTCTTGTATTGCTTTTTTGCTTTTTTGCTTCTCTATTTCTATCATTTTATTTGCATCCTCAACCTGACAAGCAATATAAAGAACGCTTTTATTTTCAAAAAAGAACGCAGGTTATATCAAAATAGAACGCATGTTATATAAAAACAGAGCTCCTAACTTTGCAAAAATAGGGCGCTTGTGCAACAAGCTTTCATGACTTAAATGAAATGAATTAATATTTATTTTGCAAGCAATTTACCTGTTGCTCAAGTAAATAGATTTGTTTCGTGGCCTCCATACTTTTTTCCCTCAATGAAATGATTTCTATTCCAGTTTGTCCTAATTGTGTGCTCAAAAGTTTTAATTTGCTTGGTTGAATGTGCTTTATGAGTAGATGAGATGATGAAATGTCGTCTTCATTGTTTTCACAGTTGCGGCACCTTTGAGTGGATTAGCTAGAACTGGAACTATCCCTTTTAGCTTTAAACTTAAAATCTTGGACTTATGGTCCTTGAGTTTGTGTTTTTTCGCAGAAATCCTCGTGTTCATCTTTATGCCATTCAATGGCAGCAGTTTCCAAGCCATATTCTTTTGTTTCATGCATTGTTGGGCCCAACGGATCCAGTAACAACTGCTATTTTGAATTCACAAATGTTAGTTCAAATTGCTCAATATCAAATGATAACACTAGAATAAATCCCAAATTTTGTTCGCCTATCTTCTTCAAAGTTAGAACGACAGCATTTATGTCTATAAGTAGATCTTTGAGATTCCACCTTGCACACCTCGGACATATTTCATCCTCGTTTTCTTCAATTGGATCTACGACATTCGTCTTATCCATAAACCAATATTATCATTTGGAAAAAAAAAAAATCAGATTTTTGAGATAAAAGGTCTATTAAATAATAGAGCACCTATATTAATAAAAACAGAGCGCCTGTTATCAATTTTTCATCGTATATAAAACAAAGTGCTTACTTTACTAAAACAGAACGCCGTGAGTTATTTATTGTGAATATTCCATTAAAAGGGCGCATATTGGTAAATAAAAAAAATAAGATTAACATTGTAATATTCCTTATAGGTATCACAAAGACACATCCCATGATTTTTTCTGGGATTGCAACATTTTTTTCAAGCAATTTTGTCAATTTTCGAAGAAAATGTGATGTCTAATTGTAATCACATATTAGATTCATATCTGCTGCAAAGTTGGAGTAACCCCAATTCAAAGATGGCTTTGATGTGATTACAAAGAACGTGTTTAAAACGCACAACATAAGAAGTTTGGTCGTGTCCTCGTAATCGTACACTTCAGTCCCTCTCGATCCTGTTATGGATATATCTTAAATCTTCTAAGTCGTCGATTCCCTATCCTTTCTTTCTCATTGGTTTTGATTTGAAAACCTTCTTTGCAAGAATTCAAAATCTTGTACTATTCCAATAGTCCTTCGTCATCTATGTTGTTTTCGCCATCGACTATACCAAAAATCAGTTTCATGTCCACCTTGTCTATGAAGAATTCATAACCTCCGAATGTGAATATTGATTCGCCTTTATTGTTTCCTGATGTGATATGTCAACACTAAATCGCTTTTTCGACACTTATCTATTGTCAGCTTTGCATCCAAAATGGCCTTGAACAAATGTCAAAAAAGGGTCTTCTGCAACTTCGGTCGGTGTTCGTCTAACACTGTGATCTCATTTTTAGTAATAATTTTCACAACTGGTCCTAAATTGATTCTGTATTGTCACTTTATTTGAACATTTTCAAAATACATTTGAATGTGAAGTAAGTCAATATACAGTTTCAGTGAAAATTTTGCTTATGCATTCATAAACAATGACAAATAAGATCAGTTTTAGCAATCAATCCAAACAGAGCGCCTTTGTAATCAAAATAGAGCATAGACTGCCTATAGATTTTATTTCCTTGAAGTTTATCCAAATAGAGCGTAAGTTGCCTTTTGAATTGGGAAAATCGAGCCCCTATGTTTTTCACAAACAGAACTCCTGTATTTTTCACAAACAGAACGCATGTGTATTATCAAAATAGAGAGTATGTGTATTATCAAACAGAGCAGCAGTTCAATTACCAAACAGAACACATGTATTCCAAATATTATATTTTTTAACCTATTATCAAAACAGAACGTCCATGTATTACCAAACAAAGCGTTTGTATAATTACCAAACAAAGCATCTGTATTCTTTATATTTCCATATAACATGCATTCATCGTGCGCTTCTATATAATATTGAATAACTAAAAACCAAAATTCAATTTGTGCATTAGGGTTTCATAAATTGGAAGTAGTGTTTGGAATGAGGAATTCATGTAAATACAAATACTCATTACAAATAATGATCCTTTTGGATTCAAATTTTGATTCATATTACGTTTTCTCATCTATTCACTAATTCAATACAATGCGACAAAGTAGGACTTATCAAAATCAGAGAGTCATACTCTAATGCAGAGGCCCTTTGATCCAAGAATTCAATTTATGCACGAATTGTTGAATTGACGATTTCTTTGTTTTTGGTTTAGATCGATATGGGTTTTTTTATATTAAATTTGGGATGAATGAAAACAGAAAATCAGGTGTGTTTGTTGGACGGTAGTTGGTTTTTTATTATGTATGTGTTTGAAATAAAGATGCCGTGTGTATCTTTTTGATATATTTTTTTTGAATGATTTTTTCAATATGATTTTTGAATATTATTTAGTTGGGAAAAAAAGAGACTGATTTAAAATCAGCCTTGTTGGTTACCGTCATCTCACAAAATTAATTTGTTTTTTAATTTAAAATTTTAAAATATTTTTAAAATAATAGTTATTTTTAAATCAGCCCAACCATATTTAATTTGTTTTTAAATTTTTTTTGAGATATTTTTTTTAGTTTTATTTATTTATTTATTTGTTTAAATTGGGAAGAATCGCTCGAGTTAGAATCAGGAATCAGGATCTCGCTTGAAGGGGATGATTGCACCATGAAGAGGCCGCGGCGGCCTGCCCACACCCGACGCCGCCATGGTTCGCACTGCGCCGCTGCGATTTGACGTCGATGAGGTTTTCCATCGCAGATACACAACCACCGGAGCAACAACTTGACGCCGTTGTCGATCGTCGCGGTGTCCCCGTCGCCGCCATCACGGTATGACAAAACTAGGGTTTTTTTTCCCTCGAAAGTATTGGTGCATTTGGGCCCCAGTTGGTGAAATTTGGGTTTGGGCTGAGTATGTTTAGGATTTGACGTCGTAGGTTTTGGTGGGCCAGTGTTGGTAATCAGTTTGATGTTTTGTTGGGTTGTTTGCTTCTTGGGCCGGCTGGTCCAGTGCTATATGGCCATGTGGATGATATTGGGCCTTATTGGGGCAAAGTTTGGGCTTTCACATGTTAGGCGTTGGTTTTTGTTACACGAGAAAATATTAAAGCAAAGCAAAGTATGAAACCCATGCAATCCCGTTACCAGTTATCACTTGAAAGTCTATTATATATATCGTTGTATATGTATTTTGCACCAAAGTTTCTCAAAATCTCTATGTGAGTTCAATTTTAAGTATAATTGAGTCTTCAAAACATGCAAAAAAAATGTTGATATTGCAGCTGGACTGCTGTTTGTCTAAGACAGTATGAAGTTGATGGACATTTTCCATCGTTGGTTTTTACTTTTTTCGTGCATCTTGCGTTGCAGTCCATCGTTGCTGCTAATCTATGCCAGATATCATCTCTTCAGTTTCCAGTGTTTCAAGCTCGACATCCTCTGAACATAGAGGTGCTTGCAGAGAAGAACCACTCTTAAAACACAATGTCTCCTGGCATCGCTATTTCTATCCAGTAGCTTTGTCCGATGATCCGCAAATTAGTCAATGCTGGAGTGTTAGCTTGGCGCCGGTGGTTGTTCTGGTATACCTCAGCATTCTACTTCCGCCATAAGCTAGAGTTTCGACGAGCGAATTAGTCAATAGGTCAATATGATACTAAACCAGATGTGAGTAATGGTTTCCAATTTGAAACCTGGTTAACCCCATATGTTTTTCAGACCTAAAAAAAACTGCTGTAAAATGTGAAAAAAGAAGAAAGAAGATTTACTCTTCTTTGATCCTTTTCTAGATTGGGTTTTCTTTTCTAGATTGGGTTTTATGTAAAGCAGTGAGTTGTTGTCTCGACTCTCGATAATGATTGCCTCTGTTGAACAAGGATAGCTCATGTAAGCATGCAAAAGAGAGATTGTGGCACTTGTTTCCCCCTTGCAGCATCTTTAATTGTATAACACAGTATCGCCATTAGATTCTTATGGCTGATATTTAAAGTACATTCCCTTTTGAGTTATTAGCCTTTAATCTTTTATAATGAATCCGACCTTTGCTCATATTCGATTACTATTTGTATCTCTTAACAAAAGGAATTCTTGAGCTTTTGTTATGAGATACAAATAGTAATCTTGAGCTTTCAGTTTTAATCTTGAAGTCCTGGAATTCTTTCACTTGATAAAACAACGGTCATAATTCCACTTGCTGGTGTTAGCTACATGAAATCTTATTCATTTATTTATTTATTTTTGATATCCTACATAGTTTTAAAACGTCATGCATTGTAAGTTTCGATATATTTGGTGAGCTCTTTTTGATAGCATATATTCGTCAATTATTTGGTTTCTTTCTTTCTGTTGAGTCATCTCACAATGGACAGGGATTAAAAAGGCCTCTGTTATGGTTTCCTCATGAATCTTCGAAGTTTTGATGTCCATGCATTTCGATTTACAATGGAGTCTTTGGTAGTATTCTCATTCATTTTTGGTAATAAAAAAAAAAAAAAAAAGGAATAAAGCTATTAGTACTATCTTTTCAATAATGTGCTGATCTGGGATGCACAATTAGCATATCACCTGCGAATATCCGATTAAGAGGGTACGCTCCTGCATCATGGAAGAAAACAAGTTCCTGCGTTTTTATACGTGGAAAGCCACAAGTTGTGATTAGAAGGTATCATGCAAAACTACGGTTAAATGGATTAGGTCATACTACAATGCACAATACTGTTGAGTCTATCATCAGAATTTAAACTCTGATCATCTTATCACTAGGTGACAAGAAAAATTTGTTTGATATAGTAGTTTTCTATCATGCTGTTGTCTGATGCATCAAATACAACTGGTGTAAGAAACTTGGTGTCATCCACCAAGCGAAAGGCGCTTTTACTCCTGCATTTTCATTGCTAGAGCTCAAGTATATGATTATTCTGATGATGTCTATTTGTACCACTGAACATGGAAGACATTATACTTGCTGTTGCAAGGAAGATTATTTTTCATCTCCAGATAAAGTCGTTTGTACTAGACTTGGTGGATTCTTTGTTGGATGCCAAATACCATTTTGTCCCATATGTACTTCCTCTCTGCTAATAATCTCAACATTCGTTTGCTTATGTCTTACACGGAAAGCCTAACTTCAGATTCAGATCCCATATGGCAACATGGATCCACGATCTGCACTCCACTCTCAGATTGTGCTTCGTGTTTTTACATGTACAGAGCTACTATTTTGGGGTATGAGTCCGTTATCAAAAACTGGTTTAAAAGCTCCTCCGGGTTTGCGGGCTAAGGATTTCTCTTCGGTCATTGTTTTAAGACTATCCGTCATTGTTGTAGTCATTAATCTTCGTTTACGTTAACTTAGCGTCTTTTTCCTTAACCATGGATTTGATGGAACAATGATCAGCTTTCGCCCTGTGTCTATATTTGTACAAGTATATGAAAAATAGAATTTGACGGTACATTAGATTGTCGTGCTCGTTTGATACTATATCAGGTAGAATCACAGAGTCTGCGGCTATGCAAGATCATCGTACTCGGTAGATTCTATAACAGGGAGATTCATGGAAGTTGGACACCGACAATATATGTACACCCTATCATTGGAAAATGTTATACTGATCAGGCAAACCAATAAAAAGGTAAGATGATCGAATATAATTCAATCCGAAAATGTAATCATTTCATGCTCTATTCGGTCAGTGCGTGTAACGACATCTTGATGGATTTAACATCAAATGCTGAAAAAACTTAAAAGTAGATCATATGTGGCCTCTTTGTATCAGTGGATGACATATTGCATGGTTGCCCACTTACGAGTTTCTTAGTAAAATTCAATGGAAAATTGGAACTCCGCCTTAACCAAAGTTTTTCTAACAATTAAATTTCCTCGTACTGTGTTATTCTACTTGCAAATAGCTTTCCCATTCTTGTCAATAGCGGCTTTTAAACGGAATTCACTGTGTTGGAGTTTTCTGTCATGAATGATTTGTTTAAAGGAGAAGGCTTTCGAAATTTGCGTGAAAGGTTAATGAACAACAAAATGAGCCATCAAGAAGATAACTGTGTTCGTTCTCATATTCGTAAGTGAAAGTGTCACAATGTTTGTCTTCATGAGGGAAAATAAGTCAAAACGTTACAATCATTTTAGGGAATGATTAAAGTCTTTGTTTAAAAAAGAACGCTTTCGAAATTTGCGTGGAAGGTTAATGGAGGCCAAAATGAACAGTCAAGAAGATAACTATGTTCATTCTCATATTCAGAAGAGAAAGTGTCACGATCGTTTCAAGAGAAGTAAAATGTTACGATCATTTTGAAGGAATGACTAAAGTCTTTGTTAAGAAGAGAATCGAAATTTGCGTAAAAGGTTAATGGACACCAAAATGAACAGTCAGGAAGATAACTATGTTCGTTCTCATATATAGTATTTTGTCGGGCTTTTCGAATTGAGTTGGACTCCAAACAGTGATGGTGCGCACTAACGACGTAGTAGGGTTTTACACATGGATACATGGCTATCTTCATGGTGAAAATAGTGAAAATAGTGAAATAGTAAATCAGAGGTTCAGTCAACATTCTATAAAATTAAACAGTGAAAATGTGAATGGAAAGTTTTCCCTAGTTCTTGTCTGAATTGACATCAATGTAACTTCATGTGAGAAAGTGTCACAATGTTTTCATGAGGGGAAAAAAGTAGAGCATTACAATCATTTTAGGAAACAACTAAAATCTTTTTTCATTCAGTGAAACTTTTGAGAAACTAAAGTTCTAGTGGTAGTTTTTGGGATTATCTCATCCCATATAGTAAACGACTTAACGTAATTTCTCTAACATGGGAAGAGATTAGGGGATCAAAACCCGTTGAGTGTCGAGCTATTTTGTGATGGTGAGTCCGTCAGCGAAAGCTGATTTAAAGGATCCTTCGGATTTACAGACTATTCGATTGATTAAAGAAAATCCTTCGAAATTTTCTAAGAGGAAGTTCTAGTTGTAGGAGTACTTTGTAGTCACCAGACAACAGATAAATCTCGATAATAGCAAGGATATACGAGTGCAACCTCACTTTTCAATTGAGGCTTTAGATTAACATGATTGAAAATTTCAGCACAATGAAATTTGGCTGGTAAACGTACATAGTTCATGGAAATTCAATGGCATAAACTAAAATTATCGTGGTTGTATCCATTCATGTATCATCGTAAAAATATTTCTTTCATATATCCGTAAAATGAGATTCCAAAAAACACTCTTCATGTTGTTCGTGATTGAACAAAATTGAGTCGATAAATGTTTATCCAGTCCTTCCTAGACATTATCCATAATAGGAATACTTTGATAAGACTCTATCAGCTATATACGATGTGATAACTCTAACAAATCAGCCAAAATTTTATGTCGTACAAGACCAAATTAAGGAGCAGCGGTCTATCTTATTCTAACTGGTATCCTATCCTATTGGAGCTTATTCTAACAGGCACAAATATGTTAGTGAAGTGAAGTTTATTATAAGTGTAAAAGTCGATGGAGCTTATTTAAACGGCTGACAAATATGTTAGTATAGTATATTTGGAAGCTAATTGTACTAGAAAAGGTACCAATCAGATTTTTTTTCCTCGGGAAAACTTCTCAAATACATAAGATGTGACAATCTTAGAAAAAATGAAAAAATAATCCCAAAAGAACGTATCCATAATCTTGTCAAATGCAAGGTGGGGGAAAGCCTTCCCAGTAAAACAAGTAAAATAAGAGGATGAACATAGACTTGAGTAGCTTAAAAAAACTTGTTAGGGTTCAGGGGAGAGTTCAGGAGGAGAAAGCACGTCTAAACCGGACATAAGTAGAATACATATGTGAATTGAATCCAACTGTAAACGTAAAATCTTAAGTTAATGGGTTATGATTTTTTCATATATATATTCTACTCTTTCTTTTTCTTCACGGTCGATATGAATAAACATACTCACACATATCCTCAACCGATGCAATTTCACTTTCCATGAAGCCAAAGAACTTAAGCATATATGTTTGCTTGTTTTTGGGATTGTGGATTGTTATTGTGTTTTCTATTGGATTAAATAAGCTCCAACCCCTTTCTTCCAAAATTGCTATTGTTTTCGATGTTTTACTTGGATATGTTATGACTAGTTAACAATGCTGAACCAATTCCAACGGGGTGAAGGGTGGTCTGTGCAGGATCCGAGCAGTCTCTCACGGCGTGCTGTTAAGCTATTATAGCAATTCCAACTTCCTGCTATCGAGTTGCAGAGAATGATCCGAACTAAGATAATCATTCCAGCAAAGGGCTTATTGCAATGCATAATGCAAAGCACTCTACCTGCATAAGCACCAAATATGGATTGGAGAACAGGAAAGACTGTCCAATATTGGCATGATTGATGTTTCTCAATGATCTTATGCTGCAATAGTAGGCTTGAATATAGGTCTGTAAGAACCATGCCCGATCTAAATCTAGAGTAACTTACAAACTTATAACATTTGACATATATACGATCGAAAGTTCCGACGTCTAAGACACAATGAGTTAATCCAGCAATTAATCATACATAGAATGAAGTAATAAACGCTGCCACAGAAGCTGGTTTGGATACTGTGAAAGATAAGGATCTCAGTTATGGAAAATAAGTACAGAAATGATATATACATGTAACATATATGATTGCTTTAACTGTTTCTTGTTCATGATATCAAAGGTGATCATATCCCATGTTGCTGTGTGTTGGATGTTGTGAATGACCCGTCTCATGAGGAAAAAAACAGAGAAAACCCACAAGAAAGAAGAAGAGAAAAGAAGAAGAAAAGGCAAGAAAAGATGGGGAAAAAGAGAAGACTCCTACACCTGCACCCCCCCCCCCCCCCCCCCCCCCCCCCCCCCCCCTTTCTTATAAAGCTTAATGAATACGGGCATGATATTTTCCTCCAATGAACTTGTCTCTGGTCTACGTTATATTATGATCCTATGTCCAGCCAAATTCTGATATCATATTATATATTGAGCTTCTTCTTAAAGTATTTGTCATTCATTTCATTATGATACTTCTGTTTCTATCGGGTGTCGTTTAATAAGGATATCTTTCTATCGTAAAATCTCATTGGATACACAGCTTAGTACAGAAACATGACAGATATGATAACTTCAACTGATCAACACAAACTTGAAAAATGACAAAATCTACCGTTAGCCAGATTCGGATATTTTGTTATTCAACTTCTTCTTAAAGCCTTGTCATTTTCGTCAGGTCATGTTTACTCAGGATATGTCTTTGTCATAAAACCTAAATATACAACTCCGTATAGAGATACGACAGATGTGATAACTTCAACTGATCCCCACAAACTTGGAAAAGACAAAACCTATCGTCATCCAGATTCTGATATTCTGTTATTTAATTTCTTTTTAAAGCCTTGTCATTTTTGTTACGTCACGTTTACTCAAGATATCTCTCTATCACAAAACCTGGATATCCAGCTCAGTATAGAAACACGACAGATGTGATAACTTCAATTGATCACCACAAACTTGGAAAAGGACAAAACCTACCGTCATCCAAATTCTGATATTATGTTATTCAGCTTCTTCTTAAAGCCTTGTCATTTTCGTAAGTCATGTTTAGTCAGGATATCTCTCTGTCACAAAATCTAGATATACAGCTATGTATAAAAACACGACAAATGTGATAACTTCAACTTATCACCACAAACTTGAAAACGGGAACAAACTATCATCAGTCAGATTCTGATATTCTGTTATTCAGCTCTTCCTCAAAATCTTTCCATTCATTTCGTTTAGATATTTCTGTTTCCTAAACATGTCACTAGAAGAATAGCTGGCTATCACAAAATCTGATAATCGGATATACAATTTCGTATAGCAGCATGACAGAGGTGATAACTCCAACTGATCAGTTAAAACTTTATGTCGTATAACATCATTAATCCATGACAACTAGCTAGCTTCTTACTTGAAAAAGAGTAAAACCAACCTCAGCACGTCAGCTTTCTTCCCAATACACAACTTCCCTACCATCACACACAAGCTTTTTGTGTCTCATATCCCTATATATAAGCCTTACCCTATACCATCTCTTATATTCACGATTATACATTTATTTCTATACATCATCATCAACTTGAGCTGCTACTTTTCAAGCATTGGTTTTCTCTTCTTGTGAGTTGAGATGGTGAAGTTCTCAAAGGAGCTGAATGCTCAGCTGATACCAGAATGGAAGGAAGCCTTTGTCAATTATTGGCAACTCAAGAAGCACATCAAGAGGATCCGTCTCTCTCGTAAATCAAAACCATACTCGTCCTATGGCCTAACCGATGGTTTCTCCATTTTCAATCCCATCCGCAGTGTCATAAACATGGTATCATCCAAATTCACGACTCATCATCAGTCGCCGGTTCATCAGGTATGCATGCACATTCGACATTACGAAAATGATATCCGACTTATGACAAGACCTCAATGACGTTTGAGCTATTTTTCAAGGATTATGTGTAAATGTCGTTCTATTTTTAGCTATATATGATCATGATGAACTGACAGGAAAATGATACATGGTCGATATCAATCGACGAATAATTGTTTTGAGAAGGCCGATAAATAACATAAGCTTTAGTTGCTGATTGAGCTTTGCCCCCATTCATTGGTCTTTTCTGGCTCGATCGAGCAATGAACACTTGCACCAAAATATAACGTAAGCTAATGCTTCACATAAAAAATGTTGTATCAAGAAAAATGATGATGGTTATGTAGCATAGACCTCCCTTGCTTGCTGTGTCTCACGGAATCAACGTGAAGTCGCCTGTGACATTTAACCGAAAAGCTTCTCTTGATTTGTTTTCTTTGTTGCTTGAAAGAAAACAATAAAATCTGACTAGTTATTGATAAAATATCTTGTCAGCATTTATTCATTAACGGACATTTTTCATTACATTCAGCTATACTGATGGAATAAAAAGGAATAACAAAAAAGGATAGTAAGCCAGATTAAGAAATAATTCATATACTATAAGAAGTGTCCTTTACTTTTTTTTCTTTTTTTTTCCTGATACTAATTGCAGGAGATGATGAGCAGAGTTGTTGTGCAAGTGGAAGAGGATGAAGTCGACAAAGATGATGACTCCGATGAGCTTCTCCAATTGTTCACTGAAGAAGATGAGGTAACTTCTCAACCCACAAAGTGACTGTGTTATTTGTAGTATAATTGCAATCTAAGATCATTGTCATATACTCATAACATGGCACAATTTTGGAAAAGAGAGAGATTCCTTTCTCTTTGGTAATCTTATTGTTACGATTCAGGGGAGAGTCCAAAGGAGAAACCACGTCTTAATCGGACCTGAATAAAATACACATGTGAATTAGATCAACGGTTAACCCCAAAACTTATCCTCTTAACACTTATATCGTCTTCTTTACTGTATGTGTGTTGTTATTAATGGATCACCTTTTATGGTGTAGTGTAGAATTAATAACGTCCTAACATGGATGGAATAATAAACTTGTGACCACACGCGTTTTCCTAACATGTCTGTGGTATGGTATGTATGTAATTATATGTGCACGAATGCTTTACATTTAGGTGAGAAGGTTCTTCAAGAGATTGGATGAGGAGCTGGAGAAAGTGAATGATTTCTACAAGATCAAGGAGACCGAGTTTTGTGAGAGAGGGGAGGCGCTCGCAAAGCAACTCGACATACTGCTTCAGCTTAAGAAAATCCTTGGCCACCGTCGTCGTCGAAGACAACAACAAAGAAACTTCTCCAACCAAACAATTAGTGAATCACTGTGCTCAACCCCGTTTTCTCAGAACTTGGATTATTCAAGTAAGTTTTATCATCCGGTTTATTAATTATCAATACTATTATGGCATTGTCATTTTGAGTATCTAATTAATTAGTTTTGTATCATTCCATATTTCTATCTTTTTGCAATGCATGCTAAAAAGATTATATAAAAAGTTATTGAGACGAAATAACTATCAATATTCATCATTGATGTCATATCACATAAAAGACAATTTTTACATTAAAAAGTTGTTATCACCCCAACCAGATCAACTTGATGGATTAACTCTTCGATAGGATTTATTATAGGATTTATTATCACTCGTTATAGTTAGATAACATTAATCATCGTCTTATGAAGCTCTATTCCAATTTAAACGGAAAAATACACTACCTTTTTTTCAAAGGACGATATAGCATAATAGTTAAATACTTAATTTGCACAAATAATGCTGTCAATACTTTACTCCAACAGTGTCTATGCCAGTGCTGCATTATTCTAGCACGATGTTAAGATTAGTGAAATTCAAACTAAATATTGCTTGTAGCCAATGCTGAGAAGTCAAACGCAAGTCATGTTTGTTTCTGTGACTCGAAAGTTTCATCAATTTCTTAATCTAATCATATAGTTGAGGCTGATTCATAAACTTTAATGTCAGCCAACATTAATCCCACTAAGCATAATTTAAGTACTAGCTTGTGGCACACATTGCTCCCAAATCCATGGGGTAGGGTCAATGCTTTGTCAAACTTTAATTAAACATGAGTGTATCTCCTTTTATGTTTTTGTATCATTTTGTCAATTTGAAAAAGGAAATTGATAATTTTAAAACCAATTTTTATTATCTAAGGTCATGTTGTGAGAAAATGATATTTTTACTAACAGAAATGAGATGGATATAATATTTTGGAGGTATTATTTTTTGTCTTGAAAGTAGTTGCCTTCTTAGAAAAATTGTTGACATGTCTTATTATGGATGAATTGATTAGAACTTATCGGTAGATACAGTCTGCACATAATCCAAAAGTAAATGTTTCTTTAGGAGTGTGAACGTAATGCGCACTTATTTGGCGGAAGGTTATTCTACATTAAACCAAATTTGAAAAGGTTTCAACAAGGGAATAAGGAGTGTAAACAGTTGTCACTGTAGTCAAGGAAATTATAATTTTTAATTTAATTATTTATAAATTTTGAAATTTAAATATTTTAAAAAATGATAGTTATTTTCAAATTTAATGAAAAGATTAAAATTTTGTTGACTTGAGTTATTACAGCATCACAATCTATCTATTTTGTTCTTCCAAAAATCTATTAAAATATCAAAAAAACATAGTACTAAAATCTAGTGGAATGCAACAAGATCCAACATTATAAGTACCTCAAAAAAGGAGATTTGTCACTCAAATCTATCATGATGGACTTTATAATTACTACTAATATCTTCCAACAATCAAATCATAATGGCTGACTCGATTTAAGCAAACCTAACTTTCATAATTTGAGCAATCTATGTTTTTTCTTCCACCTATGATTTAATCTAATTTTCAAATAATGTATTATATATAGATTGTGGAAAATGACGTGACCAACTACGTTGACCTGTACCTGAAAATTTTGTCAACTTCATTGCTTCTCCTTTTGCTTACATGCACTAGTTATGGCAACATGAGTCGTATTTAATGTTTACCTTAATTTCACCTACACTATACGCCACCTATTTTTGGTGCAATATTAGGCGTCATTCAATAAGCGTAGCAAACATCGAAGTTATAATCAACCTGATATTTTTGTCAAGGACATAGTTTAAGGACGGTGCCATGTACACAATCTTATATTCATTACAAAAGAAGCCCAGAAGCCAAAGAGAAGTTTCGACAGCGTAGTGTGACAACACGGCATCATGATGACAATGTCCTAGCTCCCAACCCAAATTTTTGTAGTATTCAAGGTCTTGAATAGTTGTAGATTATAATCTGAATAACGTAGTATGAATACATTTTACCATTACTGAATGTTAAGAGAAACTTACAATACAAAATACAACAGGGGACTCGTCCACCAACGGTTCGGACACCACCACAGACGAGCTGCTAGCGACACTCCAGAAACATGGCATACTTGTCAACGGATCCCCAACCACTCAGCCTAAGCTGGCCAAGAAGGGATCAGGAAAGCCGAAGATGGCTATGAGGGTCGACATGCCTGCATTGGCATCAGCCAGGAGCATATCCGTGGCCATGTCCGGTATGTGGGAGGACCTGCTGAACAGTCCCAGGATAGATGTTACCGGGGATGGTATCATCAACAGGAAGAAGATTCAGTGTGCTGAGAAGATGATCAGAGGTGCATTCATGGAATTTTACAGGGGCCTCGGCCTTCTGAACACCTACGGGTAATCAGCACTACATAATACTATTAGGAGGAGCAGGATATGATAACTAAAAAAATAGCATAAACCTTAACTCTACTCTACTGATGTCAGAAGACTCCCGATAATGTCGGGACATGAGAGAGGAGGATGCACATATATAACTTTTAACTTATAAACCGAGAGGTTGTTTCTATCGAGAATTGAATATATGATCAATATAATTTTGACAATACAATTCGAACTCTAGGTTGTTTCAGTACGGGAAAAATTCCAAGGATAAAGATATTTAGTAACACAGAGCTATATTGTTTCTGACAGGTCACTTAACATGGTTGCATTCACTAAGATTCTCAAGAAATTCGACAAGGTATGTCTAAGGTATCGTAAGCTATCACTTCTTCAACTCCATGATGGAAAACTCTATACTTCTCAAACGGTATAGACGAATCATAGAACACAACTATGAAGATTATTGTAGTTAGTAGCAACAGCATCCCGCGTTCCTTTTATGATACAGGCAAAGCATTAGACTCGCCGTAGTCTAACTCGCTTTGCATTAACCTTTTTGCACATATCACATGAAGTTTGTGACACCTCTCAAAAGCCATTTCTAACCAGATTTGGTTAGCTAATATTCTTTATTGAGTTAACCTCGTGCACCTATGTTACCTTCTATGCTCAAGCTATCACCCGTACATCTGTTACTGAAGGTGGAAACAGGACGATATAACGAGTAACTAAAATAAATGACAACAAACTAAATACTTATCATATGAAAATTTTGCCAAAAAGAAGAGTTGCTGAAATGAAAATGAAGACCTGAACTATACCATATTCAGATCAGCAAGAGAACTTCTGATGCACTTCCTCGGAAGTTGACAGTGATTTTGTTGAACTAAACTTATGTGAACAGGTTGCGAATCAGCAAACCTCAGCAGATTACCTGAAGCAAGTTAAGGAAACCCATTTCATCACTTCTAACAAGGTACTTCTCGTCTCCTTAAGAATATTACGCATACAGTAGTAACAGAAAAATGCACAATTTTACATATACACAACTACATAATTACAGATAACTGACAGAGCAATACCAAACAACATGCTCGAATAAAGAAAATAACATGCAAAATCTGAACTGGATAGTATTTGGTTCATGTAAATAATGCATGCTTCAGATTAACTTAAGGTGAATTAACATCTCTGATGTTGGATTAAGGTCGGGACGCTAATGGACGAGGTGGAGACATTGTTCACGAAACACTTTGCTGACAATGACAGGAAAATGGCCATGAAATTGTTGAAACCCAAACAGCAGAAAGATTCTCATGTTATTACCTTACATAATTACAGATAACTGACAGAGCAATACCAAACAACATGCTCGAATAAAGAAAATAACATGCAAAATCTGAACTGGATAGTATTTGGTTCATGTAAATAATGCATGCTTCAGATTAACTTAAGGTGAATTAACATCTCTGATGTTGGATTAAGGTCGGGACGCTAATGGACGAGGTGGAGACATTGTTCACGAAACACTTTGCTGACAATGACAGGAAAATGGCCATGAAATTGTTGAAACCCAAACAGCAGAAAGATTCTCATGTTATTACCTTCTTCGTTGGTAACTATAAGTTTCCTTTTATCCTTTTTCCCCTTAAACTTCTAACACTTCAAACTTATAGTCTCAGTATCTTAGCTTTCGTGTAGCAACCCTAACTTTATTTTCTCGATGCAGGATTATTTACAGGTTCTTTTGTGTGCTTGTTCGTTTTGTATGCAATACTAGCACATTTCAGTGGGATATTTTCTCGAGGTGGCCATGCGGATTACATGGAAATCATATACCCCGTCTTCAGGTAATCTCTTTTAGATTTTAATGACACTTAGAAGCACAGCCGTATCTTTTATTAGATTTAACACCCATGGGATCCACAATGATCGGGTATTGCAGCATCTTCGCATTGATGAGCTTGCATCTGTTTATGTATGGATGCAACCTATTCATGTGGAAGGCGATGAGGATTAACTACAACTTCATATTTGAATTCTCGCCCAAAACCTCCCTCAAGGCCAGAGACGCTTTCCTCATTTGCACATCCATCATGACGGCCGTCATTGGCTCTATGGTCATCCACCTCATCCTCAAATCTAAAGGCTTTTCGCCATCTCAAGTTGATGGCCTCCTTGGTATTCTTATTCTGGTTAGTCTAAGCTGTAATTAACCATACCTAGCAGCTAATCCCATAACTACTATTACCTACTAGGAATGCATAAACTGACAGAAATCTCAATATGATTTTTCAGACAAGCATCGGTCTGCTTTTCTGCCCTTTCAACATCCTCTATCGTCCAACCCGCTACTTCTTCCTCCGGGTCATACGGAACATAGTATGCTGTCCATTGTGTAAGGTATAGAGCTGATCACACATCATATCTCTATTGACTATTAATACGTATATGCTGTTTAAATAAATAATGACCATCATATTTTGCTTGAAAACCATCACAGGTCATGCTGGTAGACTTCTTCATGGCAGACCAATTAACCAGCCAGGTATCATGACCAAAACTTCATTTTATATTCTTGAGACATCAGATTATCTCATTACCCACCATTGACAACGACTTATCCTGTGAACTCCATGACATGGTGTTTCCACAGATTTTGCTTCTAAGGCACATGGAAACCACCGCCTGCTACTTCATGGCAAGTTTCAGAACTCAACAATACCAAGCGTGCAAATCTGGGAAGTTGTACACGCAGCTCGCCTATCTCATCTCCTTCGCTCCATATTACTGGCGTGCCATGCAAGTACGTGTACTTAAATCATAATCTAACAAAATTTGTTGACCTTCTCCTCCCAGCATTCAGCTAAAGAAGGAACAAAGCTTATTCATGGTCGACTTGAATAATGCATAACTAAACATAAATCCTCGTGTGCCCTAGACTGAAACGAGCTTCCCTGCTCCTACTTCCTATGCAAAAAATATCTGAATGATCTAGTAACCAACCCAGATTATAATCAAACCGACAAGTGCATCAGAAACAGAAATAAACCATATAATGGCATTTATTGCCACTGACACTTAAGGAAAATTATCTTCTAATACTATTCCAAGAAACTCGAGTACGTGGACAGGAACTCATACATCAGTATTACACTCCCTAGTTATTCTTCTCAAGATTCATTTCTTTTCTTTTTGGCATTGAAGTGTGCTAGAAGATGGTTTGACAAATCTGATCCCGACCACTTGGCTAACTTGGGGAAGTATGTTTCGGCCATGATCGCAGCTGGTGCACGGCTAACTTACGCCCAGCAGCCCACCCCACTTTTGATGATCATAGTTCTATTGACATCCGTCGCAGCTACAATCTATCAGCTCTACTGGGATTTCGTAAAGGATTGGGGCCTCCTCAACCCCAATTCTAAGAACCCATGGCTAAGAGATGAACTCACCCTAAAGAACAAATGCATCTACTATATCTCTATAGTAAGTCTCTTATCTCTTTTTTTGCTAGATCAGGTAACATAATTTATTTTTTTAATTTTTGAAAAGTGACGACTAACATAAAGAAATATTGAGTTTCAGGCTGTGAATGTTGTCTTAAGAGTTGCTTGGGTAGAGAGTGTGATGCGATTCAACCTCGGAATGTTTGAGTCACGGTTGCTTGAGTTTTCCTTGGCTTCATTAGAAGTTATCCGACGAGGCCATTGGAATTTCTACAGGTTAGTCTCCTTATGCTGATACCTCTTTATCCATATCAACTCCTAACGCAATCATGCACAATAAACCATGTACTAAAGTTCCAAATGACAGGTTGGAGAATGAACATCTGAACAATGTCGGCAAGTTCAGGGCAGTGAAGATAGTACCTCTACCATTCCGTGAGATCGATTCCGATGGATGATACAGTGGTTCAGATGCCACATGCTTTCCTCTGGAGCTGAATTCCAGCAGAGATTCGGCAGTTTCTTGGCATCTGCCATTGAATTGGAGTCCCCATGGTCAGTCATATACCCCTGTAAAATGAAGATCCGGCAGCTCTGGTGAACAAAAGAAATATGCACCACACATACTCCTGTTGGCTTCTAAGAAAAATAGAATGCCCAAAGTCTGTAATGGACACATTCTCTTCCTTTTACAACTTCAAAATAACCTGTATATAACTGTGTTGTGGTCAATGTGGAGCAGTTCCATAAATTGCTTTATGAATTGG
>LIEC01012499.1:0-94315 GCA_001925005.1 Drosera capensis | reverse complement strand
GACCTGTTTGGTCCAGTAGAAATAGAAAGTCTAAATAGAAAAAGATACACTCTAGTTATAATAGATGATGACTCTAGATATAGCTGGGTATTATTTTTACATAAAAAAAGTGAAACATACAGTCAACTAACGAGGTACCTTAGACAAGTTCAAAATGAAAAAGGGGTAGAAGTAATAACAATTAAAAGTGATCATGGCACTGAGTTTGATCAAATAGGAATAGATGTCTATTGTAATGATCATGGAATCAAACACAACTTTTCAACACCAAGAACACCACAGCAAAATGGTGTGGCTGAAAGAAAGAATAGAACACTAATAGAAGCAACAAGAACAATGCTATCTGAAGCAAATCTATCCAAAATCTTTTGGGCAGAAGCTGTAAACACAGCATGCTATATTCAAAATAGATGCACAATTCAAAAGCTTCATAAGAAAACACCATATGAACTATGGAAAGGAAAGACACAAACTGTCAAGTATTTTCATGTCTTTGGAAGCAACTGTTACATACATAACAATGATAAAAACTATCTACAGAAATTTGACCCAAAGACAGATGAGGGAACCTTCTTAGGATATTGAACAAACAGTAAAGCATTTAGAGTATACAACAAATGAACAGAGACTGTTGAAGAATCAGTTCACATATCATTTGATGAAAAAGAAATATTCATGAGAAATGCAAATATATTTGATGAAGAATGTGTATGCAATGAACAGGCTGCAGTAGAAGTCATTAATACTGCAGACGAAGGAGAGTCGTCTGCACAAAATGAAACTGCAGAAGAGATAAAAAACCATCCTCAAGAACAAGTAAAACTAAATGAGCAAGACAAAGGAAGGTGGATTAAGGCACACACACAAGATGACATTATAGGAGATAAACATACATCTGTGCAGACAAGAAGAGCAATAAATGCAGAATGCCTATCTAGCTATTTTATATCAGAAATAGAACCTAAGGCAGTAAACGAAGCACTAAATGATCCAAACTGGGTAGATTCTATACAAGAAGAATTAAATGAGTTCGAAAGGAATGAGGTTTGATATCTTACACCAAGGCCTAAAAATTACCCAGTAATAGGCTGTAAATGGGTGTTCAGAAATAAATCTGATGAAAATGGAACAGTAATCAGAAATAAAGCTAGGCTAGTTGCTAAAGAATATTCTCAGGAAGAAGGAATTGATTTTGATGAAACCTTTGCTCCAATAGCAAGATTGGAAGCTATAAGAATGTTCCTTGCCTATGCAACTTACCAAGGCTTTAAAGTCTATCAAATGGACGTAAAAAGTGCATTCCTAAATGGAAAACTTCAAGAAGAAGTATATGTTGAACAGCCTCCTGGATTTGAGGACTATGAATATCCAGAGCACGTATATAGACTAGACAAAGCTCTGTATGGATTAAAACAAGCTCCTAGGGCTTGGTATGAAACTCTCTCAACATTCCTATATGAAAATAAATTTGAAAGAGGAAAAATAGAAACCATCCTATTTATGAAAAAGCATAAAGAGCATATACTATTATTCCAAATCTATGTTGACGACATTATCTTCGGATGCACCAATGATAAACTTTGTGAAAAATTTGCAGAACTGATGAAATCCAAGTTTCAAATGAGTTTAATGGGAGAACTTAAGTATTTCCTAGGACTTCAAGTACAACAACGAAAACAAGGAATCTTCATAAATCAATCCAAATACTTGAAGAATACAATTAAGAAGTATGGTTTGGATAATGCTAGCCATATGAAAACACCCATGAGCACTTCAATAAAAATAGAAAAAGATAAACCTGGAAAGAAAATAAATCAAACCATGTACAGAGGAATAATAGGATCATTGTTATACCTTACTGCAAGCAGACCCGACATCCAATATGCAGTATGTGTATGTGCAAGATATCAATCAGATCCTAAAGAATCTCACTATATAGCAGTGAAAAACATTCTAAGATATCTCAAGGGAACTCCAAATCTTGGTATTTGGTATCCCCGAGAATCAGATTTCACACTTACAGGCTATTCAGATGCAGACTTTGCAGGATGTACAGTTGACAGAAAAAACACAAGTGGATCATGTCAATTCATTGGAGCAAGATTAATATCATGGTTCAGCAAGAAGCAGACTACTGTGTCCACTTCTACTGCAGAAGCAGAATATATTGCTGCTGGAAGCTGTACTCCACAAATTTTATGGATGAGGTCACAACTTGTAGGCTACGGTACAATACTTTCTAAAACCTCTATATTTTGTGACAATACGTCTGCAATTGCTATTTCAGAAAATCCTGTTTTTCATTCAAGGACCAAGCACATTGATGTCAGATATCATTTCATCAGGGATCATGTGCAGAAGGGTCATATCAAACTAGAATATATTTCAACAGAAAAACAAATTGCAGACATTTTTACAAAACCTTTTGATGAGAACAAGTTCATTCAATTCCGTGGTGAATTAGGAATGCTTGATTTGAAACAATAGGAATGGCAAAAAATTGCTTAACTGATCTACTTTGAATGTGGAATGCAGACGAGTAAGTTTTTAAGAGAACTGTAGAAGAAAAAGTTTACTCTACTGCATCACTGCCAAACCAATGCAGACGAGTGCAGACTAGAGTCAAGCAAAACTCTACTGCATCTATTTTAGGAAACAAAATTAAATTGAAAAAAAAAAATAACTGCTCTCCTAAAATAACGCATAACGGTTAATAATTGGACATAAGCGCATAACGGCTAGAAATGGCACTGAAAACATTCATATTTTTCGACAACTATAAGAACCACAGTTTTTAACAATAAAAACACTTTTTTCTCTAAACTCTTTCACTCTCTAAGCACGCGAACAAACTCTCACTCTCTCTCTGAATCCTGAACTCTTCCAACAAGAGCTCAGGATTCAGAGCTGTGCAAAGATCTAGGTTCTCTGCTCCCAATACAAGATAAAGATCTTGTATAAGGAAGATACTTGCAAGCATAAACTAGAGGATAGTGATATTTCCCTCTTGAGTCGACTACACTAGTCACCAAGGGAAGACTGGACTAAGCCCTCGAATATCAGTTGATATCGAGCGTCTGAACCAGTATAAACTTTGTGTCATTTTACTGCTTTCATTATATTGCCTTAGAATTGTCACAGATAAAATACAACAGCTGAGAAAGAGATAAAAGAATCAAAGAGTCATAAAATCTCATGTGCAGACGAGACAATCTCTTCTGCAGATTACTCGAGTAGTCTGTATACTATACAAGTCTGCACAGAATTGATAATCCGAGAGAAAAGGACTACCAAAGTCTCTTACAACCTATTCACCCCCCCCCCCTCTAGGTTGAAAATCAAACCCTACAAAATTAAATTAAACTCAGAACAAACAAGAGCAAGAGACATAATCTTTTCGCACGCCAAGCGTGGTATTTGCTGCACTCTCTCTTCTTGTGATTAGTCCCCTTACAGAAGAAGCAACCAGATTCCATAGTTTCAACTTTATTTTGCTGATTTTGCTTCTTCTGTGGTCTTAAGACCGCAGCATCCTTATTTTTCCTTTTTCTGTTGTCCTTAGAAGCGGATGCCAAATGAGCACTTTTTGTCGTATCTTGCTTTATCCTATCTTCCTCTTGCACACAATGTGAAATGAGCTCATTAAGAGTCCATTTCTCCTTTATGCAGTTGTAACTGACTTTAAACTGATTGAATTGTTTATGAAGAGAAGTCAGAACTAAATACACAAGCACTTTCTCACATAATACCAGCTTGAGTGCTTTTAGTTTTGAAGCAGTATGAGACATTTCCAAAATGTACTCCCTTATGTTCCCTTTGCTTTTATACCTTATGAAAACAAGATTACTCAAAAAAAAATACTAGTTTCAGCCTTTTCGTTTTTTGCAAAACGTTTCTCAAGTTTAGTAAAAAATGATTTGGCATTTGTATATCATTTAAATATTTAAATGGAAATAAATTTGAATCTTATCTCAATAAAATTTTATCTCAAAAAATTAATTGAGATAAAAAACCCAGAAATAGAATTCAATGAAGACCAAAAAACCGAGTACAAATATACTAATTGATCTTATCCAAAACAAAATTGAACCCCAACAAAAATTTCTCACCCAATCCAAACACATCAACACGTAACCATGATTTTCACCAAACCACACAAGAAAACGCAATAAGAAAGGACTAAAAAACAAAACTTTCTTTTTGCTTATTTTTCTTGTTTTAATCATCAATACATCAAAGAAGAAAATGGTTCCGGATGGCTCTCAAGGGCAAAAGTATGCCAACTGAATCCAACAAATTAAAGGCCTTCACACAAATGTCACTGAATCGACAAAATCCATGACCGAGTCCATAACTGAATCCAAAGGATAATGTGCAATATCAAACTTTTCAAATAACCCAATATGAAGGAGGATCTGATACCAATTATTGAAATAAATCCCATAAAATTGTAACTTTCATATCGAATTATTTAGAATAAATCATAAGCGGAAGCGTTCTTGAATCCATAAGAGCAAGTCATTAATATGGGATGGAGATCACCTAGGGTTAGGGTATTTTCCAGTTGATACACATGCTAGGGTTTCTCTCTCTTGTGATGGAAGGTCAGAAAGATGTAACGTGTGTTTAACCGGGGACCATAACCTTTACATATATAGTGTTTCTTAACCCTAATCAGCCAATCATCAATTAGGATCAAACCTGTATGTATGTACACAATTAGGTTCTATACTTTATAAGAAGCAGAGTTCACACAAGTAACTACGCTTGATCTCACTCCTACTTAGACACATGAAATAATCATAGTGGAGGATGAATATGTAGATATAAATCAATTGTCAACAAAAGAAAAGACCACAACAGAGACTACAGCAGATCAAGCTCTCAAAGAAGTCACTCTTGAAGAAATCAATCAGCAATGGATGAGTGACACTCCCTATCACCAGGAGGGTCAAAGCCCACTAAACATCATGTTTTCTCCATCTTCCTCATTCGGTATGATGCAAACAAGGGCAGATCCACCATCTGTTGTACACAAGGACTATTCTATAGTGACACATCTGATACACAGATAGCACCCTAGATGGCAACTAGAAATCTAAGGCAAGCTCTTGCAGACGTCCGAATGACACCAATTCATGAAAGGTCATCATCTACTACAAGAACAACAGCAAAAAGGGATCGTCTATACATCAGGAATCATCTTCATCAGAAACTACAATAGAACACAGACTTCGACAACTGGATCAAGAAGTCTACAATACGTATGAATGGACAAAGGATGCATTTCATAAGCTCCTCAACAGTCTGTAATCAATTACAGCAGAATTGGAAGCTGAAAAAAACAATAACAAAATGTTTTGAAGACTTTTAAGCAACACTTTCCAACATTTCAGAAGGACTCATAGACCAAATTCAGATAGGAATGTTGTATAGATAGTAAGCTTGTTGTTTTATTTAGCAGTTTTATTAGTATCAATTTAGGGAGAGATTCATAGGAATGTATAATCCTTCCACTTGTATAGAAATTAATAAACAAAATTTAGGAGTATAAGCAATAATGTTGTTAGTGTGCTTAGGCTAAAAATCAAGTAGGTAGCTACAGTTTAGGTTAGATGCTGAAGAACAAACGACCACAGATAGAGAGAATTATGTGGGTCACCAGATACAGACTTCTATAGAGGATTTTCAGCTAGACAACAAAGACATGCATGGGCAACAAAAGACCTATAAATGCTTCAGGATCTAGGATTGAACTTATAGACGAGGACCAACACAGCAATGCATGAAATGTATCAGATCTGGATGCAGACGAGGTTGCAGCAGGGGATCTGAGTGTGATAACGAGGATCTGAAAAAGGTGAGCTGTCAACATCAGTTGAGGTTCACCTGTGACCACCTGTCACATTAGGTCATGTATATAAATCACGGGTTTATTTCCTAAGCCTATAAAGAATGAATGGTGAAACTCTTTGAGAAAGGTTGTTGAACGAGTGATTGAAAGAGCAAGCTTGCAAAACAATCAGAGATTCAAAGATTACTCAAGTGAGCTGAATCGAGAAGAAAACATGAAAAGAGTTCACTAGTCTGCACTGAAGAATAGAAGCTGCAGTAGAATCCGGTGAAGGACCTATGCAAGGATCTAGATTCTTTATCTTATGACAAGTTAGCTAGCTTGTAAAAGAAGTTATCTTGTAAGCAAAAAACAAGATATATTGATTGACTGAACTGATCACCAAGAGAAGATTAGACTAAGCTCTCGATTATCGATTGATAACGAGGATATAAATCAGTATAAATCTTGTGTTCTTTACTTGCTTTCATTGCTTGATATATTTAGAACTGTTAGATATTGATTACTACACCAAAATAGAGACAAACTTATACAGTTTGAGTCTCTACTGTAGACTACCTTATTAATCTACATAGAACAGTATTGTTCAAAGATTTTTAAAGCAATACATTGGATCAACCTATTCACCCCCTCTAGGTTGAACCTTTGGACCTAACAGTCGTTCTTTGTCGTCATTAAGAGTCTCGTTCAAATAAGAGAGTTTGAGGCATGGCGTACTAGATTACTCCTATTTCACTATGTTAGTCATTATATCTTGGGACAATTGCTTTGAAATTTATAAGCATCAGATCGGGGCAATATCGTCTTAAGGAAAGTGAGTACACACGACTTGACTATAATTTTATTGCTATATATTATGTTTGCATTCCTTCATGTTTTGAGATTAATACGACAACGTTTGATAACCCGCTCGTTAAAGGTACATAATATTTTACCAACATTTTCCAGGTTTGTTGGATGCATGGATGCACCTGTTGGGAAGTAGTCTAGCCATTGGCACTTTCATACTTCATAGTGATCCATGATATAAAAAGACATCTAGTAGAGTGAGTTATTAAGTATCATGAGTAATTTCGAGTTTATAGTCTATTTGATCAACCTTATTAAGGAACCATCATGGACTCTCTATTGTGCTTGAGGTTAAAAGATTTAAAGATGTGAAATCAAGATAATCAAAATGAGAACACACAAAAATAACGTGGAAAAACCCGAGTACCGGGAGAAACACCCCACATATCACACCACCACAAACAATGATAGTAAAGCACTACAAGAAAATTGGATTACAGAATATCTCAAAGCTTATTAGATCTCAACTCAAAACCCTAAAAGTCAATAAGGACGAATAACACCATTGGTGTATTTATAACCCCCATAAAAGACGTGTTTTAATAAAATAAACCTTGGAGGTCATCCTTGACAGACGACCATGCCGCCCTTGGAAGCACGGACTGACCGGGCCGTGTCTACTAACCATACCCGTGCTTACTTTAGAGAGAAAAAGCTCCTTTCTCTCGAAACACAGACTCACAGGTAAACGGACCTTTATACTTTGTCCGCATAGTGCACGTCTATCATAAATGTCGAAACACAATCTCAACGGAGAATATTAATATTGTAAGCCAATGGCTATACACCTGAAATATTCAAGAAAGCCCAACGGTTCGATTTTTTACTGTACTAAATATGAGCCATTTCTTAGGACAATTTACAATGCCACAATCCACGGAAAAATGGCTCAAACTATAAACTGTAAAACTACACCTTGGAGGCTTGGACTTCTCTCAACCAAGTTACTGTAGAAATTTTTATTCTCCAAATTATGTCTTTGTAATGGAACAATTCACAGAAAATGGCTCAAACTTCTTAAGAGAACAAATAGTTTCAGTTAGGTGATTTTTGGAGAAAAGCTTAACCGTGGCAATATAATTGCCTTGTTTAAGGCATATTTAAATTTAAAGACTACATCTAACGAGTATGCCTTTTCTGTAAGAACAAGGCACCCTATATAATCATCAATGCTGCACTTAGGCCAAGCCATAGCAGATTAAGGCAAAACAAAACATTCAGCTGAGGCTCTGATAAATTCAAGCACTTGATTTGGGCTGTTTGTTTCTTTCCTGAAGCACAAGTAATTTCATTCGCTCAATTAATGATAAACCAAAGCAAACATCATGTTTTGATATTCAGCATAAATTTGCCCCTTGTGATATTCATGACATCATGTTTTGAACAACTTGCTTATTTCATGGATTGATATTCAGGATGTTACACTTTGGGTAAGATAGATTGCATGCGACCTAACTCTACAGATTCAGTATTTATAGGGGCACGTTAATTAGGCCATGAACTCGACGGTTGATCAGGAATGGACCTATCAATGGAAGATGAACTTGTACCTGTATGCTTTGCAAAGAACTCTTCCCACTAGATTTATGTGAAGTTTGTTGCAGCTGCACTCTTTTTCTGGTCAGTCATGTTACCTTTTCCGGCGAAAACAATGTTGTGCTGCAGAAGTCGTCTCTGTCATAAGCTTAAGGAAAAATTGTCTACAGAAGCTCAAATTCAGGGCAAAAATATTAAGATCTTAAACTTGGACGCTCCTGTAATACCATGTGAAAGAGAAAAAAAAAAAAATCAAGTTTTATTAGATATAGAAAATGTGATCATCCCATATGTCCATTTGTTTCTAGGACCACTTCCAAGTGCAATTAGTTATTCCTATGTTTGGTTTAGAATTAGAAGTAATTAATAGGCATTCGGGCATAGTCAATTGAAAAATAGCATGTAGCTTTCTTGTTTCCGTTCCATTACAAGTTTGAGTCTGCTCTAATAGTAAGCTACAAATAACATGCAATATGTTGGAGCATATTCGTCTTCGCTTTCTTATGCTTTTAACATAATCTGAACACTTGGTGTCCGAAGAGAACAAAATAATGATAGCTAAACTTTCTATAAACTTGTTAACAACAATCCGCTAGGTAGAAGACATTATTTCGCACATAGATACCGATACTAAGACCAGTTTTGTTCATATCAGCATTACGTTGAGTTGCATGATAGTGGTTTAGCTGTGTGGTACAATTCGTGGTTCATCTTTGTCATGTACTTGTTTGAAGCTTCAAAGTTAGAGTAGAGATAAATATTATACTCTCTCGTTCTCTTTTAAAGTCAATATGAACTATCTAGGGGCCATCAGAAGCTTGATGGCCGCCTTTGTAAGATTTGTTATAATTGGCTGGAGTTTGATTGATAACATAAATTTCAGAAGATTGAATTGGTGAAACATGGTTAGGATCTTTGTTAGTTGCTTCAGAGTAGGTATTTAGTATTGAAGTCAATATACTGTTGAATGAAATTCATTCAGAACTGAGAATCATATCAATGGAGATATCATTGATTTGATTCTCAAGACAAGTAACCATGAACATACGTGCATGGCCATCTCAAGGATAATAATAGCAACTCCAGTCTCCTGCTTTGGTCAAGCTGTTCAAGCTGTTATTCTGTCATTAAATACCAGTAGATTATTCTAATTATATTATTTTTGGCAATAACATTCTGTATAAAGACCAAAATGCTAGATCAAAGATCAGGTTTCTATTATTCATTTTTCTTTCGTCAACTGAAAACTCAAAGAAACCAACAGAGCAACATCCATATTGTGATTGTGATCATGATGAAACTGGCCTTCACAACAATGTAACAACAAGCTATTCTACTTGAATCAAGCGGAGAATAACTTCTGTACATTCACATTAATTGGCATGTGTTGAAGTACATCTTTCATTTATATTTTGCTTCACCGCCTAATGAGAAAACATACCTCAATTAGAAAAGACAATATATTTCGAAACACATGTCAGTGTATGTTTATAAATATAGCTAGGGGTCCATACTCATCAAGGTATAATGATTGCTCACGTCTAAGTTTCCTGCTTAACTGCCTTTATAAACGCTCGACTTTCGTCCAAAATTATACAATAGCCAGCGATCACTTAAAGGTCTTAAAATATCTCGAAAGATATCTCGTACATAGCCATAACAGCTCAATGGCTTCCATAAAAGGCTGTGCTCAACTCATATTCTTGGCAGTTCTTTTTTTCTCTGTGTACTTTGCTTCTCAAACATCCTCTGCTCGCCTTCTGAATCCTGAACTATCTATGTCACAAAAGCATGAGGAGTGGATGGCTCAATATGGGCATATATACAGTGATGAAGATGAAAAGGAGAGACGCTTCCAGATATTCAAGAAGAATGTTAAGTACATTGAGGATATGAATAAATTGAATAAGGGATTCACAATCGCTATTAATGCTTTTGCGGACCTGACCAATGCTGAGTTCTTGGCTTCCCGTACTGGCTATAAGAGACAAACAGTTGGCCTGTCCAGCAAGAAGTCGACAACCTTCCGGTATGAAAACAACAGTGTGCTGCCTGCTTCCATAGATTGGAGAAAGAAAGAAGCAGTGAACCCCATCAAAGATCAAGGCCAATGCGGTAAGTACTATATCATTTTATTTATCTGTTAATATCTCATGTCTCCGAGTAACTTTAACTTGCAAGTATTTTTCCTGTCAGTCCTTCTCTCTCTAAATTTATCATGAACGCGGTTTGTATAAAGTCGTATGCCTGATCAATTTTACTGACACTTTTGTTCAAACTCTGACAATGTATATATGTTAGGTTCTTGCTGGGCATTTTCAACAGTGGCATCAATTGAAGGCATCACAAAAATCAAAACAGGGAAGTTGATTTCACTTTCTGAACAGGAGCTCGTCGACTGCGATATGAATGGTGAAGATCACGGCTGTCATGGAGGCTACGTGGATAATGCGTTCGACTACATCATCAGCATGGGAGGCATCACCACAGAAACCAACTATCCATACACAGGAACTGACGATAAATGCAACACCAAGAAGGCTAGCAAAATCGCTGCGAAGATCATCAGTTATGAAGATGTCCCAGTCAACAATGAAGCCGCCATGAAAAAGGCGGTAGCCCACCAGCCTGTATCTGTGGCAATCGATGCTTCAGACGATTCCTTTCAGTTTTATTCTAGCGGAGTTTACAGTGGACCTTGTGGGACTGATCTTGACCATGCTGTGACCGTCGTGGGCTACGGCACAGAGAATGGGGTCAAGTATTGGTTGGTAAAGAACTCCTGGGGAACCTCATGGGGCAACAAGGGCTATATAAAGATGCAGAGGGACATTCGTGCCTCGGAAGGTTTATGTGGTATTGCCATGGATCCCTCATATCCAATCGCTTGAAGTGAACGAAGAACTTGAAACGCCAAGTCTGAAGATGAAACAGTTATGTTAGCTACAATAATATTCAAATAATGAAACGGTAACTATCATGTACGCGATTAGGCAGGATCGACCTAACTAATTGTATGATGTATGTTATCCTGCTTTGGGATATAAATCTGTTCACATCCACCATTCAGTGCTTCTATTTGTCGATTACCGGCTACAACAAATATTGCTATCCTGTTTATAGAACTTCAAAGCCAATCAATAGTAATCAATGTTACATCATTGGCCTCATGATGGGATCACACAATAGTTGGGATTTGGTTTCCAACTCCGAAAGTATAATTTGGTAGTCATGTACGTAGATCAGAGAATATTTTACTAAAAAGATCTGAACGGTCTGACATGGATTTGATACTTCTTGAAAGTCGAGGTTGGAAAGCTTGTCTGGAATTGGTGCTTCTATACCAGGTGTCGCATCACCATTCACCAAATACTAGAGAAAGTTTTTGTTAACGTTGTATGTGATGAACGGAAAGATCTCATATGTCATGATGTGATGGTCATGAAAATAATAACTATCTTATAATTATTATGGTAAAGATATAAGATAATTTATAACTACATATATAAAGATGCTCCAAAATAAAAATGCTCGGAAAAAAATATATTTCTATTTCCCTACATATAAGACACTTGTCTAATTATCTTAAATAAAATCTCCAAGATATCACTTGTGATTAAGCAAATAATATTTACAAATATAGGTGTAACGCCTCAAGATTTTCGATCCAATATCTATCAGACACGTGGTTTTACCGTCGCTCCAAAGTTCTTTTGAAACAAGACGACAAGAATACAGGGAGTTTAAATATCATAAACATAGCACACTAACAAGAAATATCCAACTTACACGTCTGAAATTATATAAAAATCGTACGTCCGGAAAAATAACGAAATATTACAGAAATCCAAATCTAATCATTATCGGTCATGATTCTTTATTACCTGAAACGAACACGTAACCGTGAACTCGAAAACCTAGTAATACAGGATACACGTCCATTCCACGGGTCCAACATTCTTATTATATCATGCGTTTTCCATGTACAAACAGGATGCAATGCAAACAACACCGATCAATCATATGCCAAACAGAAATATATATAATAATAATTCAAGTTGATCAGATTGATCCTTCTTTCATTATCCTTAGCCTTTATTAAAGTTTTAAGGCTCTACATGTATTTCATGTCATGGCGTTAACCTTGTTTCATCACTCTTACCCTTTATTAAACCTTTTAAGCCTCTTCATGTATTTCATATCATGTCGGTTTTCGTGACTTGCGTGGCTTGAACACGTCAATGACATGGGAGGAGTTAAAGCAATAATTTAATATGTTCCCTAGTATGACCGTACTATGAACAATTAAACAATTAAGATGGTCGTTGTAGTCGAACCAAGACGATTAATGATAATCAAACAAGACCAACGCTTGTTATGATGCCGTTGCGTGTACGCGAAGGGGATTTCTCACCCTCCCGAACTAGTCCAGGACCTGTAACTCACACAGTCATTGTCATTTACAAGAATTTCTTCATGTTCAGGATTTCAAGATTCTCAGACATTTCCTCGTATTCAAGATTTCAGGATTCTCAGGAAAATAACATGAAATTAATTATTATTAATTCAATTTACAACAGATGACTGTCATGGTATTCGTCTTTCAGGATTTTAGGCATGTAACATAAAATTAATCATATTAATCCATGTATAGCAGGTAACTACCATGATGTTTATAATTCAAGATTGCAGGTATTTGATATGAAATTAATCATGTTAAATTCATGTATAGCAGATGATTACCATGGCATTTCGTAAGTTCATATAACGTTATATTCTTGTAACGTTCTCCATAATTTTCGGGATTAATAATTCGTTATGAAAATAAATTCAATCAGCACAGGATATCACACATCAAAGCAAGCAGTACTCAGGAATCGTTATTATACTCTATAATATTCTACAAGTTGCATCGGGATCCTTTTAGACAAGAAAATCAAGACAGTCAAGCATATCAAGATTTTATTCTTTTGTTTATCATACAACTATGTGATCAAACAATCACACAAATCAAATCACGCACACATAATTTAGAATAACGATGTGTGTTACCTTGTCATTTATACAATCCCTCAAGCAATTGCAAGTTTAATCCTGCTCCCTTGTAACATTCGTACCTATGATAAAATTAATAATAGTAATACACTCGTAACACATTTAAGTGTTAAAAATAAAATATTATGTACACACAAGTGTACATAATCCTAATGCATGGTCACGGGATATATCCCTTTTCCTCTTTTCCCCCTCTCTTTCTCACTGAACAAGAACAGTGCCGGCTCGGGGTGGTTGGGGGTCGGACCTTTCTTCGACGAGGCTGGCGATGTCGTCTGGTGCACCGTGGTTGACGACGAGGACTGCTTGGGCATCATCAGGATGATCAGATCTGTTCGAAGAAGGCATTGGGAAGGTGGTCCGTGCTCGGGCTGTTCCGGCAAGTGGCGACGACGGTGCGGGTGTGCTTGGATCCGGTCATGGTCGAGGGAATTGGGCTTGCAGAGAGGTCGTCGAGGTCGTGGTTGTCGTCACCTGGTCCTGGTGGCTGATTTAGACTCAGTCCAGAGGCGGCTTCGTCTCGGCAAGTTCGGACAGTACGGGCTTGCCGGATTCTGACGTCTCAACTTGGAAGTGAAGGTTTAATGTGAAACTTAATGTGAATTGAGACCGGTATTTATAGACAGTTATTAAGATATTTACGGGATGCCCACGTCATACAAATCATCTCAAGTTATCCAAAAATATCTTACGTACGTAAATATTTATCCATCAAAATTAGAAAAACATCCTAAAGGATATTACATCAACATTATTTTTTTTAGTGTGCTTTGAAACTTCCAAGAATGTCACTCATTCCAACATTAATTCACGTTAAGCACGCTTAATTACAACGTAACGCTTAATTCACATTATTCTTTCGGGTCCTTACATGCACCCCTACTTCAATAACGCAACGTCCTCGTTGCGACTTCAAGCACGATATACAGTCCCAGACCCGTCCCCAGCTAGGTGACTGACCCGGGTTCACAAGTCCAGCACACGGTCATAGGGTTTTTCTGATACCACTCTGTAATGTCCCAACCAATCCTCGCTATCGGGTCGTTACCAAGAAACGTCTTTCAGGCTCAGGACTGACCCCATAAACTAACACTAGTCCTTTGAGTAGTATCAAACCATTGAAGTAGGCCCCATTTCAAGAATGCAACATCCTCGTTGCGTCTTCAAGCACGCTACACAGGCCCAGAACCTTCCCTCGCTAAGCAGCTGACCCGGATTCACAGGTTCAGCACGAGGTGGTAGGGTTGCTCTGATATCATTCTTTAACGTCCCGGCCAATCCTTGCAAGCACCCTGAGAAACTTCCGAGGAGGTCACTTATCCCAGCATTACTCCACGTTAAGCACGCTTAACTACGAAGTTCTAAAGTGATGGGCTATCGAAAAGGAAGGTGCACCTTATTGGTATAGATAGTACTATCAAACCATTTAAGCAGATCCTTACAATAAGGGATCAAACATTGATCATAGTCACCCTAGGATTTCCTAGAGAGCATTCCTAGTCCCCCACGAGGGGTCCACAAAACACCATTGATAGGGTTCTAGATCACTGTGTCATCTAGGAAGGGTTATCATGGAGAGCAACAACCTATATATGGTTGAAGTAGTGGAGGAGTACATCATGACCATAAAAAGAAAGCTTTGGTTAACAGACAAGGAGAAGGATGGTGTTCCATTGATGGCAAGTGAACTACAAGGGCTAATACAAGACCAATCTTTTTTGCTGGTTAGGAAATTACTAATGAGAAAGGAGAACTCGCTCAACGTCCTCCGGGCCTCAGAATTAGGACATGGAAGTAGAAGGATCAATTGAATGCACGAGATCCACATTGGCGAACATAACAGAGCAAAGGGAATAAAGCTTCGTATGAAGGTAAAGGTGAATATCAAAAACCCCTTAACTAGGGTTTTCATCCTTTGCATAAGCGGGTACGACAATAGATGGATCTTCACCACATACAAGTGCTTGCCAAACTTGTTTTTTAATTGTGGAATCATCTGACATAGAATCAAATATTGCTCTAAGCAACCTATGTGGGTGGAAGATGAAAGCCATATATGCCAAGAAGAATTTTAGTACTGACCGTGGATGACCGCGCAAACCCCTCATCTGGGAATGGGACAGTTCATAGTAGTTTGTGAATGCCAGGCAAGGGAGAAAGAATAGATGAATGCATGTTGTCACTTTGATGATCAAAGTAATGAAGGAGCCCTAGAAAACAGTTGGATTCAAATAGCTAATGGTAGGGTTCTAGTACCGATGGTGGTTTGAGTGGGCGGGAAAATCCCTGTCAATTCAAATTCAAAACAATTTTCCATAGTGGTTGATAGCCAAGATGGGAAAGAAACAGCTGACAGGGGAAAGAAACCAATTAGAAGGGATGGCAACAATCTCAACTTGTCAAATATCCATATCACTCTCCCTAATGACAATGATATGCAGACAGTTATCCTAGGAGAATACAACATGGCCGAGATGATAGCACATTGTGTAAACCAATAGCCAAATATGGAAGCGAGTGAAAGAGTCACCAATGGGCTGTAGCAAAACCCAAGCCCACTGGGTGGATCGCTACGAACTTGGAAGAGATGGGCCAGATGTCTGAAGTCACTTAATAATGAGATGACTACCTGCAGGGACCTAGAGAGGAAAAGAGACAGTCATGAAGATACTTTGATGCCATTGAAAAGAATATGATATGCTATAGTGCATGGTCAAATTAAGGGATGTGATAACAATGAAGTGATAATTGATCAAGCAGCGTCCCTTATTAATAAGGGCGTTGCCCCAATAAATAACCATATGTTGGAACTGTCTAGGACTTAGAAACCTCTAAAAAGTTGGAGCACTTAAGGACATCTTAAGACTTTAAGACCCCATTTGGTTTTCTCGTTAAAAACCAAGAGCGATAGAGCTCTACAACATTACAAAAATTGTGTACCGTAATGGGCTTGCTAGGAGTGCGGAGGGCCAGAGTGGGATCTAATCTTGCTTTGGGATGATGAGATCTGGTATAGGATGATCTTCCTCCAGATAATCATCTTCATCAAGTAGTAAAGTCGTGCCTATGTCGTGGAATCCAACTGGTGATATACTATCTCTTCCATCTATATTTTTTTCAAGTTATATATGTTATTCATTTAATATAATTTAATATATATATTATTATTAATTTTAAATTCCTAAAGAAAAATACCGATATATGATATAAATATATATATGATAAAATAAACTTACAAAAGTTTATAAATACACGATTTACCTCGACCTAGGCCTCTACCACGTCTGCCACCTTTGTTAGCGCTACCTGAACCCGATCCCATAATAAGTTTTCTTGTTGACATCTGTACGAAACGAATAACATTTATATAATGATGTTTAGAGGAGGTAAGGCAGGTAAGAATAACGGTTCTGAAACACTTGGTATAGGTTCTCTAATATTTAGAAATATTGTCCATGTAAAGGGACAACAATATAATCTTCAGTCTATAAGACAATTATGTGATAAGGATTATGACGTGTTCTTTATAAAGGATACATGTAAAGTCAGAGATAAAACAATCAAAGAAGTCAAACTAGTAGACTGCAAAAAAGGAAACATCTATGCAGTACACTTTAATATGTTACAGTCTCCACAGATCATTGGTTTCTATACAAATGAATCCAAGGACATAAATTGGTTATGGCATAAGAGGGTTGACACATCTCAACTTCAAAACAATCTCTTAGCATTCCTCAAACAACTTGATGAGAGATCTACCTCAAATCAAGTTTCAGACGGATAAATTGTGTAAATCTTGTCAAGAAGGAAAGCAGACTAAGACCAACTTCAAATCTCTGAATTCCATAGAATCCAGTAGAGTTCATGAACTCCTCCACATGGATTTATTTGGACCAGTGAAAGTGGAAAACATAACAAAGAAGAAATATACACTTGTACTTATAGATGATTACTCAAGATATACTTGGTTAATATTCCTGCATAAGAAAAGTGAGAGCACATCGATGTCAAATATCATTTTATCAATGATCATGTGCAAAAAGGTCATATTAAATTAGAATAAACTTTCTATAGAAAAAAATTATAGATATTTTTATGAAGTCACTTGATGAGAGCAAATTTATCCATTTTAGGGATGAATTGAGTATGATGGATTTAAATGAATAAGGCAAAAAATGCTATACTGCTCTATTGTACAATGAGATGCAAAATAGCATTCAAACCCTCTTCTGCATTGCTATTTTGGAATAAAACAAAATTACTATTTTTAATGCTATATTCTCACAACGATCAAAACATTGACTGTTTTACGAGAAAAAAGGCAATAGTTATTTTCTCAGGATTTATAACGATAACTTTTTCACTTACAAATACTCGAGGACTTGAGAAGATTAATACTCTTTAATCTCTCTATCTCTCTCTAAGTACTCGAACTCTTAAAGCCCTCTACTACAAAACCCTAACACATAACACTCTCATTTTCTTTCTCTTAAACTCAAACTTTTAATCGAAATTAGTTTTGAAAATGACCAACTTACGGCCCAACTCCCCATCATCTTTCGAAAGAACACAAACTCTCTCGAATCTCACAAAAAGGGACGAAAATAAGACTAAGAAAGTAGAATTGCAAACTAGGGTCATCCTCGACTTCGAAACCCAAAAGGACAAATCCGACGAAGTCAAGCAGATCGTGGAGCTGATTCAAGATGCCGGATTGAAGTACTTGTGTGAATGAACTAGCCAAATTTTTGAAGATGAGGTCTTGGACTTCATATAAAAGGCAAGGGTTGTAAATAACTTTTAAAAAATCACGTACACCTCAAGCAAGAAGATTGGGATCATGATCACTCGAAAAACTTTGAATAACTATTCAATGTCTCCAATGAGGGGTCTAGAATGATACCATAGTCCATGATGACACATGGAAGAGATGCCATGTTGAATAAGCACAAAGACGAAGGAATCAGAACCATAAAAAAGTTTCTCTCCAAATTCCACAAGTTATTTGCTGATGTAGTGAAGAAGGCAATTGTAATATCTTGAAACATTCTCAATAAGGAAGCATATAATTTAAATATGGTAAGACATCTTTGAACGAAACAATAATCCCGCGAAAATCTCAACAGCTTCCATGATTAGTTCAATCATGTCTCGATATAAATATTTTCAAAACGTGTTAGCCTCAGATATTTTTTACCTAGCCTCCAAGAAGAACAGAGGCCGTAAGGGGTAATCTATCATCTCTCGTTTCGATTTTGTTTTCGTCTATGTTTTTATTTTACTTCTCGTACGATAATCTGTACGGCCGCCCCGACCTCGACAACCCCTTCCCTCGCGTCGCCTCCGCCCCGCCAAGCCAACACCGCCCGCCTTGTCATCGCAACCCCGCCCTGTCCGCGCTCAGATATGGAATAATGCGAGGTCGCCTAGCTTCTTCGGAGCAACCCCAAAGTTGCCTCTTCTTGGCCGCAATGCCCTGCCCTCGTGGACCTTCTCCCGATCGGAGTTCGGCCATCGAGGGTGACGATGATGGTATTCGCGTGATGTCAATACGCCTCACTCGCTCCTTGACTTGCTTCATGGATTCGCTAACCGCGCTGGACCTCCCCGACACCACCTCACTAACCGGCGACCTGAACCCGACCACCAACGACGGCCGTCGTGCTTCCCTCTTCGTGTTTGGATAGGAGAAAGGAAGGGACTTTGCCCCTTCTTTTGATTTTATTGTTAATTGGAAAATCATACATTATATTATAATGGCTTGGATATAGAAGTGTAGCCACTTGCGTATACATTATTTATAATATAACGGTACTTATACATCGTGTTATTATGTAGGTGCGACAAATACTGAGAAGCAGGATTAAGCTTGTGATTACCTGAAGGGTTTTCTGGATTTTTATTAATGACGAGGTAACACACATCGTTACCCTAAATTATATGTGCGTGATTTTATTTATACGATTGTGTGATCACGTACTCGCATGATAAATGAAAGAATAAAAGTGTGATTATTTGATTGACTTGATTTGTTTGCCGGAAGGATAACGATGCAACCTGTAGAATATTATAGAATTTAAATAACGATCTCCTGAATATTGCTTGCTCTTGATGTATGATATCCTGTGCTTGTTGATATTATTTTTGTAATGAATTATTATTCCTGAAAATTATTAAGAACGTTATAAATATAGTGTTATATAAATTTATGAAACATCATGACGGTCACCTGCTATACATGGACTAATATGATTAATTTCATATTATATATATGAAATCTCGAATTACGAACACCATGATGGTTACCTGCTATACATGGATTAATATGATTAATTTCATATTATATGCCAGAAAATCTTGAATCCTGTTATACATGGAATTAATATGTTTAATTTCATGCTATCTGTCTGAAAGTCCTGGAAACCTGAACAATGAGGATATTCCTGCAAAATAATAATAACTGGGAGAGTTACGAATCCTGACTAGCTAAGAAATTCCCTTCGCGTGCATGCAGCGGCATCAATTGAAATATAATTAGTGGCCGTGTTTGATTATCATTAACCATCCTGGGTCGTATGAAGCGACAATCCTATTTGTTTAATTGTTATTAGTATGACGATACTATTAACGTTAAATTCCTGCTGTAACTCCTCCCATGTTATTAACCTGTAAAAATCATAAGAATTATTATAACGTGACAAAAGCACGTTGTTTACCTGTAAAAATCCTGAGAATCAATATGACATGTCAGAATATGTCATTAACCTGTAAAAATCATGAGAATTAACATGATTTGATACGATATATATACAAGCCTTAAAAACCCCACTAAAGGCTTTTGACGACGAAAAAAGAAAGGATTTATCGACTTGACCTGAGATATTATCTTGTGTGTAATTTAAACGTTCCTGCTTGTCATATGATCGCTCGATGTTGCTTGCATTGCATTCTGTTTGCGCATGGGAAATGCATGATATAATAAGCATGCCAGACCCCTGAGATGGATGTGTATCCTGTGTTACTAGGCTTTCGAGGTCACGGTTACATGTTCGTTTCAGGTAATAAAGATTCCAGGAAGGGTTCGTTACTTAGCAAGGATAAATGAATTCGACTCGTTGTAATATTGTACTTTCTTTCTACACATTGATTTTCATATATTACATGACGATGTAAGTTGGATATTTATTTCTAGATCCTATGTTTTTTATACTTAAACCCCTTGTATTCTTGTCATCTTGTTTCGAAGGAAACTTTGGAGCGGCGGTAACACCACGTGTTTAGAAGGTATTGGACAGGGAATCCAGGGGCGTTACAGCAATCATGACAAGGGGATTCACAAAGGATCAGATTCGTCAGGTTAACAATTTCATGTTTGTAATTTTGACAAACCACGAGTTAAACTGGACCAAGTTACTAATGTATCAATTGGCCAAAGCAGTCGAGGCCAGACAACCACTCTATGGGAGAGTCATTAGCACCATCTTGAAGGACAAGCTTAAACTTTTAGATAAACTAGGAAGGCCATAGACTGTTGTTAAATAGATAGATGTGAAGAAGACTGGCAAGCACTCCCTTGGATTCTCAAGAAAGAGGAAGAAGGTACAGTTGCCTTAATAACTTCTTATCAACCTTTGAAGGAGATTGTAAAGAACACCAAGGAAACAAACGTCAAATCCCCCTCAAAACCATCGATTGCAAGGGAGTTCACCAAGCCCCCTGTAGTCAAGGAGACCAAATTGACCAAAACAAGATAGCATCCAAAGAATAAAGCTCAAGTTCGACCTCCAATGGTAACTAGAAGGAAGTTGATTGTGCAGACCTCAGAGGAGGCCGACGAAGCATCATCAAAGGCACCAGTAGGAAATGATCCAATCCAAGAAGAAAAAGTCACTGAACCAGTTAAGGCAACAACTGAAGCAAAAGAATATGCAAACCAGTCAATTCAAAGATCTGCAAGAAAGGAAAGAATAACCTCAACCAGCAGCAAGCAACATATACTCTTTCCCTCATAGCTACATACGGCACCACACTGCCCTGCAGACGATATTGATCAAATCAAGGAATCACAAAAATCCATAGATGAGACTCCCTCAACAAAAGCACACCATGAACCAGCCACTGAATCATCAACAAAAGGAAAGTCTCTACCAGAAGGTGGAGATAAGCATGAGGAAATCATCATTATAACAGATGAAGAGTCAGAGATGTCTATTGCAGTCAAGAAAACTCAATCAAGCCCTTCCTACTCTTGACATTCATCTTCATGAGAAGGGGTATTTTGTATTCCAGTTTGCAAATGAGAATGATAGGCAGAAGGTCTTGGGGAAAAGATGGTTCATCGATAAGTAACCTTTGGTTTTGGGTGAATGGGTACCTTAATTCCAGTTTGATCTGAATGCCATTGATAGGTGCATGTGTGGATATGTTTACTGGACTTGGACCTTAAATTTTGCGTAGAAGGTTATTGATAAGCTTGCTGGCAAAGCTGTGCACCCTCTTAACTGACAGTGTAATAGAAAATAGGGAACGTATTACTTTTGCTCATGTTTTGGTAGATATTGATACGACTCATGAAGTGATTGAGGAGTTTTCCTTTAAAGGACCCAATAATAATATGATTAAGCAGCGGGTATCATATGAATGGTATCCTTAACGTTCTCCAAGATGTTCATTGTGGGAGGATAAGGATGAAAGCTGTCAAAGAAAAGTTCTTATAGTCCAAAAATAGGTCCCTTCGCCACAGGTGGAAGTGAAGCCTATACAGGAGAAAGTCCTGCATGTTTCTGAGACTACTGTTCAGGTAGGGAATTCAGAGGTTAAAATAGAGCAAATAAAGGAGACTGAGGAGGCATGAGCATTAGTGAAGAAAAAAGGAATGAAGAAAGGAAAGGGGCCTAAGCTGTAACCTATTGAAGCCTCTATGGATAAATCCGGCAATATGAAGGAACTGGCATCGAATACTGCTATTATAATGGAGGCAGAAGTTAGTCATGCTAGTTTATATAATTACACTAAGACTTTGACTGGTATATCATGACGTTAAATGGAACGCCACCAATATCTTTTAATCTAATATTTCACAATTAATCATAAGATTAATTATATAAGGTTCATTATTTATATTATTTATATATATTAAAATCTAATATTTAATAACCAATCATAACTATTTATTTTAATCTAATATTTCGCATCCAATCATAACCACCCATTTTAGTTCTACGATCTTTTACTCCATATCTTACTATTTTTTATTTAAAATTTTAATCTAATATTTTTTAATTTAATATTTTAATCTAATATTTTTTAATTTAATATTTCACAAGCAATCACAAGAGTTATCCATATCTTTTAATGTAATATCTTTCAATCTAATATTTCATAACCAATCACAAGATTAATTATATAATTGTTTATATTATTTATATATATAAAAATCTAATATTTCATAACAAATCACAATCATTCATTTTAATATAATATTTCACATCCAATCATAACCTTCCATTTTAATCTTATTTTTGTTTACTCTATATCTTATAGATGAATATAGATGAATATTTTACTCTATGATATAGATGAATATTTTATATTAGTAATTTGTGTATTTTAGGTAGACAATCTTTAAAAAATTTGTTTCTTATGAAAGCACCAAAACTTATATTCCATAAAATTTGTGTATATCATGCTTCGTACCCATATAGTGACAAGAAGAGGAAAAACATAAAGACGAAAGTATCATTTAGATAATCACTATTATAAATGTAAACCATAAATACTCTGATTCTATCAATTTATTAATTCGCTTTGTTTTTTTTCAATCAACAATAATTAGCATTTTAATACTTGCACTATAGTGTATTTGTTTCAATCAACAAATCTTCACTTTATGATGTGGTAGAATGATCATGCCTTCATCGTTATATGCCTCAATATACGTAAGAAACACTACATAGTTTTCATAATAAACGATATGTATATAATCGGAAACCATTGGCATGTAAATACAATTGATTTGACATGCAAGGAATTCAAAGATAATAACACGTAACTAATCGATTGTTATATACCTTTTTGTACATTATCGTGATACTAATACAATTCATGCAAGACAGTATCTGACACCATGCAAACAACAATGTTCTTCGTCAATCTTGATATCGAGGAAACCAGAAAAGTGCAATCAATGAACTATCGACAAGGGAATCGGGTGCTATTGCAAAAAAAAAAAAAAAAAGAACTTTAAAATGATGAAACAGTGGAACAACTCAAAACAAAAAATAGAAGAACTATTGCAGAAATTTTAGAATATAACTCTATCAAGTAAGGTAAGAAATAACCCGTTCGTAAAGTTGAAACAATGAGCTCCATAATTATCTATAATTATTGATAAGATGTACAAAAAATAATCTTCTTATAGGTGAAAGTGTTTTGCTTTGTGCTTCTTACATGTGAAAGTGTTTTGCTTTGTGTCTTATGTTTTTTTTTTTTTTTTTTTTTTGGACGTGTGATGCAACCATTATTAAGTTCTATGAAATTTATCCATGGTACATCAATGCTTGCACGAATTGACGTTATAAAATGATACAAATGGGAAAACAACTTAGTTTGCGATAATTGTTCAGATTAGATACCACTCAAAGGTTAAAATTTTTATTATGATAATCAACGGTTTTGATTTTTAGATTTTTCTATTCATTAGTCTACTAACAATAAACATAAGCAAGGAGGTATAAAATAGAAGCGGAGACCAAATACGACACAGCAACCATCACGATGGTCCTTTTCAATAGAGAAGTCGAACAACTGATGGACATACCAGCAACTCAACTAATAGTTGATAACACAGAAATAAGAATTCAATGAGCAATAAAATTATTAAAAAAATTCATATATATATAATGTTAATGATATTCAACATATTAATATCGATAATTTCGTAGTTTGTACGTACAACGAAAATCCCAAAATTACTCAAGAGGATAGTCGAAACGAGATGAATTTTTCAAATCAAGTTTATTCAAAAGGATAAGAACAAACGGTATCACGAGTTCACTGCAAGTAAAATATTTGACATCGACAAAGAAAATAAGAAAATAACAGGAAGCATAAAATTGAAATTGAAAGATGACCAAACACATCAAAAGAAAAAGGAAGTGAAACTCAAAACATCAAACATATGTCGACATATTTACAATCAGACATCGACTCAATGTCGATTATATTTCATTGCAAGACAAAATGTGGGATAGAAAATGAAGAAGGACAAGTGTTGAAAGAAAGATTTCAAGGAGGAAAAACGAACGAAAATGGATAAACTAAATCATACGTTATCATGCGAACACATCATTTTTAATGCATTCTTAATCTCATTCTCAAGATTTTGATTATTTGTCATGATTTAGATCCATGTTTTTCATATTCGTAGTATTTATTTATGTTATATAATATTATTTGAACATGTTTTTCAATTAAATTATAATAATTTAATCATCATTGATCATATTTTACTATCAATATGTGTTTATTTCAAAAGTAAAAAAAATACAGAAACAAAACAATCGCGTAACGCACGGGAAAGTAAATTAGTGCCTAATAAAAGATGTAACTATTTCTTGGATTCCGAGTACCTAACCCTAAAAAATATAATCCATCCGTCTCATAATTATTTTAATATTTTAATCTGGATTAATTTTTTGTATGTGTGTGTTGAATTTTTATAGGATTTGATAAAAAATATTTTTTTAATAATAATAATACGATTTATTATAATATTTGTGAGAAAATATAGTGAATTTATTATAGCAGATTTTATGAGTGTTTTGATATTTTATATATTAAATATTTATCAAAAATAAAAAAATAACAAGATTTTTAAAATGTCTTAAAATAAAAAATATTATAAGAATTATAAAACAAAAAATATGTAAATATGCAAATAAAAAATAAAAAATAAAAAATCTATCAAGAAATTTTGATAGAAGTGCTCTTACATGTGTCAAAGCAGAAATTATCAGATCCAGTTTCTACACGATATTCGATTGGGCTGCATTGAGCACTAAACCGCAACATATGTCACCAGGATCGTCGGCCCAAAACCACCGATGCAGCCTCGTAAATCTAGGGTTTTCACCAATCATCCACTTTATATATTCGCGCAGCTTCTCCGCCCTCACTGTCGACTTTTTCCGTGGCATTGCGCTAAAATATCCTTCCCAGATCCAAATTTCTCAACGTTTTGTTCTCGTTTTTTTGTTTGTTGGTTTTTGGCTGATTGATTGATTGAGGTCTGTGATGATTAATCTGTTTTTGTCCGTACCATCTGATACATTCTGATGATCATCACAGCCATTTATACTGAGGCCTCTTTCGTCGATTATCCATCCAGTTTCTTGTGATGTGTGTGTTATAAAAAATCTAATTTGTTTATAATTTTGATGCTATTTTGTGGGATGGCGGTGGTGGAAGTGATGAATATTTCCCCAGATGATCGAAGCTGAACATACTGCGCTATATTACGATTCTCTTAGTTGAGAATTCAAGCCAGATTTCTGATCCACCATTCGTTCCTTCGATTAGCTTTATCAATTTTGTTTATTTTTCGTGTAGGAGAATTATCAATTAAATTGTTTCTGACGGGGATTTCTCCAAAATTCCTTACTTGATAGCGGCAAGCTCTCATAAAATTAATGCTTGTATATCCCGAAAAACGTCAAATATCGAGTCCATTGATGTCCGGTCCTCTTTCGGGTTAGTTTCTCCGTTTGATGTTCATGTGTGCCGTATTCTTCATCATCGTTACTGATTTAATTAAAACAAGTTTGTTGTTGATTGTTTGTTTGATCTTATTATGTATAGCTAGGTTAATGGTTCTCTTTAGCATGGTTAAAACAGTAGTTATCTCACCATCTCAAGAATGTATTGATTTTCGAAACACTCCATCTAATGACCCGATCACAATCCCCAACACTTTATGTTATACTTGAGCTTATGATGGCATGATTTGTTGTTCGTAAAAGAAAAAATCACATGATGTAATCTTCGATGTGAGGATGCGAGATTTTATGAGAATGTAGAGGACTAGGATCTTGAAGTAGAAGCTATCGTCCACCCTTGTCCATGATTCGTTTCTCAATAATAAAAATGTCAATCGTAGGTAATGTTCTCCGTGCTGTGATTTTCACACTTTTATAGAATATTTAAGACACTGAGTGACATTAACAGAAAGATCGTATGAAACATTAAGCTGGCCATCGATTTGTCTAACGAAATACTAGTGGTACTTTTAAAAGATACACAGAAAGGCACATCGTTTGTCCAGATCATCATTCAAAAGGTAGATTCGTACTTTCTTGGTGGCTAAATCCATTAATCATGAAGACTTTTTTATTAGAAAATTCATTGATTTAGTCATTGACAGTCGAGATACACTAAAAGCATTTTAAAGACAAAATCATAGCTAATAAGTAAGAACATTGAGTGAATAATTAATGACGGAATAGTTTCGTCGTTAAAGGTCTCATTGTTAAATCAACATTAGCTACGATCTGTCTCCAAATTATGAGAACAATAACAATGAATTGATTTTTTTATTAAAAAGTTGGTGTTCGTTTACTGTAGACAAATGGAGACAAACTGATTCCATCCTCGATCTGGCAAATTGCTGAAGGATTCATCCTCATTTTGACAAAGATAAGTGTCATCTGTTGTCATAACATGCTTGTCTTCTCTTGTTGGCCAACAACCATCTGTTGGAGGGAAGTGTATGCATCTTGTTGTCCACCAGTGACTTCCCCGCCTTGATTACCTCCACCATGCTAAGGACATTAGACTTCTTATGAGTCTCAACATATATCTCTATGTGCGTAGCTCACCTTCTCTATAAATTTTTATTACAAAATCACTAAATTATAAAACAATTAGATAATTACGACAAAATAATAGAAAAAAGGACTAAAAGGAAATTAAATTTATCTGCCAGCCTTGTTTCCCCAACCAAGTAACAAAGAAAGTAGAAAAAAGAAGAAGATCAGAAAGAAGGGTGAAAAGAAAAATAAATCATCATAGACTTTGAGGTCTCAACTTCACTCCTTGGGCGGGAAAGGAATCTTCAAGTCTTCGATTTCCAGCTTCTAGCAGCTCAACTCTATTTCAAAGGTGAGCAGCGGGTGCAATTGAACCTAATCGACTAGGGGCAAGTAGCTTTCAATCGACCCTCGTGAGAGTAGCGAAAAGGAGACGCTTCTTGATAAGGATGATAGACACGCTACTTTGCGTGTGTGTAGCCTTTCCCTTAGCCTTATTTTGTGCGGCACTCTTGATCTGTGTACTATGACAGGATCGATGAACCACCTCTTTAGAAGTTTCTCCCTGTTAGGGTTCAGGGGAGAGTCCAAGGGAGGAAACCACGTACCTGATCAACCCTCTCTGTGCTCTCTGCACCAAGGGATGCGTATCTGATCAACCCTCTCCGTGCTCTTTACACCAGAGGATTCTTACCTGCGTATCCCGATACAACATCCCGGTCCAATGAACCATGGGTTCTGATATCACTTGTTAGGATTCAGGGGAGAGCCCAAGGGAGGAAATCACGTCCTAATCGGACCTGAATAGAATACACATATGAACTGGGTCCAACAGGTAACCCAAAAATCTAAACTGATGGGTTATGGGTTCTTTCATATATATATTCTACTCTTTCTGTTTCATCACGGTCGATGTTGGTAAACCTGCTCACACATATCTGAACAATCTCCCCCTTATGTGTGAGTGCAAGGGATCCGTACCTGATCAACTCTCTTTGTGATCTCTACATCAGGGGATCCTTACCTGCGTATCCCAAGATTATCTTTACCATTGTTTAGCACATAACAAGCACAACAAAATTTCCTTAAGTGTGCTATGTTAGGTTTTTTCCAAATAAAAGCTCATAAGGGGTCTTTTTAAGAATTGGTCTAATCAAGGCTCTATTAAATGTTATTTTGTTGATAACTTCTCCCCAGAAATTCCTTAGTAGATTACTGTCCAACATGGTCTTTGCCATTTCTTCTAAGGATCGGTTCTTGTGTTCTACCACACCATTTTGTTGTGGTGTGTGTAGGGCTCAAAGATTATGATCCACTCCATTTTTTCCTGTAATAATCAATAAATTAGGTATTATTAAACTCAATTCCATGGTCTGTTCTCATAGAAACCAGTTTATGTTCAAGTTGGTTTTCAACTTTTCGAATGAAGCTTTTAAATTCTTCAAAAGTATCACTCTTATTAGTAAAAAACATCACCCAAGTAAATCTGGAATAGTCATAAACAAAAATAAATACTTCCCCCTATACTTCGTACTCTCATTGGACCACACAAATCCATGTGAATAAGTTGTAAGGGTTTAGATGTGCTTACTACTCCTTTTGCTTTGAATCAAAACTTAACATGTTTACCTTTTGTACAAGGGCCACACAACTCTTCCCTTTCATACCTCATGGAAGGTAGGCCTTCTATTGGATTTAAAGTGTTGAGTTTGTTGAGAAAATGGTAGCTTGCATGTCATAAATGTTTATGCCAGAGAAGTGGTATGCCATTCTGTACATTTAAGTAACTGAGTTTGATAGGAATGTGCAATCCCTTCATTTGTATAGAAATTGATGAAACAAAGTAAAATGTATAAATTATTATATAGTTAGATTGTTTAGGCTAGAAGTCAAGTAGAAAGTTGCAGTTGAGGTCAGATGCAGAAGTGCAAATGGTTGCAGATGCAGAGGGCTGATACAGACCACCTGGTGCAGACTTCTATAAGGACTCTAGATGAACATCTAATATATGTACAAGCAACAAAAGAATGAAGGCTTCACAAGGAGGACTGAGCTTGCAAACGAAGACCACGATGGCAAGGCATAAAGTTGAATCAGACTCTGCAGACGAGATGTTGCAGCAGAGATTGTGTGCAGACAAAGTGTTGCAGCAGGCTGGATTGCAGTAGAGATGATTGTCAGCATGAGGTTGAAGGTTTGAAGCGAGTCAAGTGAAGATTCAAATTAAAGTAGCAAAGGTACGAAAACTGGGGATAGTGGAATGCCAGCGTTGAAAATGAGATGGTGGCAAACACTAGTGGGAAAGTGACCCTCCAGGAATAGTGGGTTGTCTACAAGAAAGGTTCGTTCCTTCAGCCATATAAAAGGGAACCGTTGAAGCTCATTGAGAGTGTGTGAGTTGTGTAAGAAAAAGGCAAGCGTGAAAAGTAATACACATTCAAAGGCATACTCAAGTGAGCTGAATCGAGAAGATACAGAAAAGAAAAGTATCACTAGTCTGCAGAAGAGCAACTCTTGCAGTAGAGCTCAAGACTCAGAGTGCAAAGATCTAGGTTATTCTACCTTCATACAAGTTAGAAAGCTTGTGAAAAGGAGTTTTCTTGTAAGCTGAAAAACAAGAAGATAGTGATATTTCCCTCTTAGGCTGACTACACTGGTTACTAAGAGAAAACTGGACTAAGCTTTCGATTATCATTTGATATCGAGTGTCTAAACCAGTATAAACTCTGTGTCAATTTACTGCATTCATTATATTACTTTTAGAACTGCTCATGATAAATCATCACACCTAAAATAGAGATAGAGACTCAAAAGAGTTATAAATCTCAAGTGCAGACGAGATAGTCTCATCAGTAGAGTGCCTGAGTAGTCTGCATACTGCACTAGTCTGCATAAGATCATCATTCCACACAAAAAGACTACAAAAGTCTTATACAACCTATTCATCCATCCCCTCCCTGTAGGTTGAAACTCGAACCTTACAGAGTTTCTTCTAGGGAATTTCATTCAAAGAGATCTTGCACACATCCTTGACCCCATTCCCTTGCAGCTGTACATTTCTTGTATTCGTATTCTTAATAGCATAGTGAGTTTTGATCAATTCAATAGTGTTTCCATTATCACAAAGCTTTGATATACTCCACAAGTTATGTTTTAAACCTTTGATGTAAAGGGCATTGTCTATGGAGTGTTGAAGTATTAACCCAACCTTACCAAATGTGGAAATCAAACCTTTGTCATTATTCCCGAAGGTAACACTTCCTCCATTTTGAGGCTTCTAGTGAGAGGAACAATTATTTATCTCCCGTCATATGGTGTGAGCACCCGCTGTCCAAATACCAGGTGCTACTCCCTCTCACATGAGTCGACATACATGATTAGGTTTCTCGATTTAGGAACCCACCTTTCGCTAGGTCCCTTTTTTCTAGCATTCCAGAAGATTGAAGTTAGTAAAACAGTATAGCCATCTTTCTTAGCAACTGAAATGTTAGTTTCAAGAACCCTTTTCGATTTAGCACATTCATTCATAACATGTCCTTTGTTACCACAAAGCATACAAATTCGGTCATCAGGCAAGGCTACTTCATCTTTCCTAAGGTTTTTTTCTAATGACCTCTCTAGGTGGCATACCTAGAACTCGCTTGTTTGGCTTGTCCAGTAATTTGGATAAGTCAAGTTTACCTCCTGGAAAGGTAATGAAGCCCTCACTGTCTTTGTTTACTATTGGCATGCTTAAGTCCAAATCACTACATTGTTCAGTGATAATTTTAGATGGAGAATCGATTTTTTCAGTATCCTTCACAAATTTTTACTTCATTTCAAATTTGTTGTATTGCATGGACTGGTGCTTAATGATGGACCATAACTCAATATTTTTTTCTCTTAGCTTGCTTAACATCAAATTTAAGCAATTCATTTGATGCACTAAGCTCATTATTTTTTCTTCTTCGGTTCTTCTGCTCAATTGTAAGATCGGATAGATTTTCCTCAAAAACATTTTTCACATAGAGTAATTTTTCATGAGCCTCAATCAAGACAGTAAAAATTTCAATCACATTGTTCCTAGGCAAAATATACATGTCTATTTTCAGTGAATCAAAATCAATACTTCAAAAATTCTTCTTTGATCTTCATCTCATCCTGATGTCTCACTCCTTGATCATCAAGTACACTCCTAATATACATCTTCTTCCTCCTCCCTTTGATTATATAATATAAATAAGATGTATTTCTATCCATCAAACGCAGCCATGACTCCGTTGTCATTTGCCAGAGGAACTTATCTTCTTTGAGAACTAACCCAGCTCCTCCTTAATCCACAAAGCTTCCTCCTTATGTGCCTCAACGTACTTTACCCTCAATCCTTCATATGTGAAATCTTAGAAAAATTAGCTTTATACATTTCTTGTAATATAGGTTTCAACTTCTTTAATTTTTGAGTCAGCTGGAACAATAGAGACCCATTCACCTCTTGCCTCAAGATATCATCTACCATCTAAGGAAATTGAGGATGAAGACACCAGGAATTTAAGAACTTAATTCGGGCTTTGACCTTTCTTTCCTCGCACAATCTCACTAGCAAGGGAAAATGATTTGAGACATTGGGTTATAGAAAATGGACTTCTGCATTATATTCCATCATCCATGAATTATTCACTATCACCCTATTCAATTTAATTCTCATCCATCTATTCTCTCCTTGGTTGTTAAACCAAGTATGGAAGCAACCAATCACATTCATGTCCTCCAGACCACAACTAATCATAGCTTGAGCTAACTCTTCGCATGGTTCAATAGATAAATCATCATAACCCACTTTTTCCTGATATGACATATAAGCATTAAAGTCTCCTAGAACCAATCATGGGCACTTATTTACAGACTGAGCTATTTCTTGCATATCCTCCATAACACTGCTCTTTGCGCCTTGATATTTATACCATACACAAAGGTAACCACTGTTGTGAATTTTCCATCAACAGAACCAACAAAACAATGCAAGAACTGTGAAGATCCTTTCAAAACCTTACTTAGAAATTATCCTTATTCCAGCAACATCATATTCAACCATTACTAGCATAGTAATAATTATTTAGAAGGTTCCAGGAAAAAAAATAGCCACTAACTATCCTTTTAAATTTTTGAGCTTTTACCCTAATCTCAAGGATCCCAAACACACTTATTCCATATTTTCTAACCATATACTTAATGGTGAGTTATTTCTCCACCTTATTTTCTAACCATATACCCAATTGTTCCATCCTACCACAATCATGTCACAAAACCAATTAAGGGGCCAACCATCACCTCTACTATCTGTTACTCAACCCTTGTATGAACCTCTTCCTGGAGTAACTGTCCAACAAAACTGGCAAGAACCTCAAATCGAGGTTTAAACTTCTCATTCAGCTGCTGTTGTTCATTCTCAATATGAATATTAATCGGTTCGGTTTCGGTTAATCGGTTTGGTTTTAAACCACGAAAATCAAAATCGAACCAATTAGTTTATCGATTTGAAAATTAAAATTAAAACCGTTTACTAATCGATTTCGGTTCATCGATTTTTGTTAAGTTTTGGGTTATACAATTTTAATCGGTTTGGTTAGACAATTTATAGGATTTAGGTTGAACGTTTACAAGTGGTTTTTGTTATTAGATTATATACTTTGTTGTACATAAATTTCAAAACATATGAGACAATTCTTGTAGAATGAAAAAAACAAAAATCATATATCATGTACAAATTGCACATCATATGTATGTTTGAGAGATTAAAAGAAATAAAAGGACAAACTAAAATTTATCTAATTTGTTCATTTTATTGTTTAAATCATTCAATCTACCTGTGATTTCATGGATTCATTTAAAAGGTTAGAAAAATTAGTCCATAATGATTCTTTTATTAGGTTTTAAACAATTGGGTTAACCGGTTCACTTAATTGATTTTTCAGTTCGAACAGTTGGTTAATCAATTTTTAACCGAACCAAACCGATTAATTAAACAGTTTTATTTTTTAAACTGAAATCGAACCGTTAATATTCGGTTTTGTAGGTTTCCGTTTATCAATTTTGGTTGCAGGTAGATAATCAATTTTGGTTTTGTTTTGACACCCTTAATTCTCATATCTTTTTTCTTCTTCTGAGAGGGTGTCACCATCTGCCGTTCGTCCTTCTTCTCAACATCATGTACATCCTTTGTAGACACTATTTGATCCACCCTCTTATTTCAACTTGTTCCCTGTTAGCAACAAGTCTCTTTTAGAACCCACATGCCTTCCGAGTTTGATTTTGTACAAAAGACCACACTTTTACCGCCCCATATAGCACATTTGAAGCACTTCCTTGGCATCCGTTCATATACAATCCTCTGCATCATCTATTGTCCTTCTAGCCCCTGAATTTCACCTTATCTATCAGTTTCCCTTTTGTACTAATATCAAAAGTATTCTAGGTTAAGAGATCCTCCCTTTCACTGTCGTTTGATAATTAGTACATATAGGTTTTCCTACCTTATTAGCCAACTTGCTCAGAGCTTTATTACTCAAGAACTCCAGATCCAGTCTTGGCAACTGCACCCATGAAGGAATTCAATCCAAATCCTGAGGATGCCATGGTTTAAGCACCATAGGTCTAATGTTGAAGAACCGATCACTGTTCATGATCCTCATCTTGTCAACTTCACCAGGAAATTTGAATACATAGTACCCAGACTCGTGTAAGTGAATTTCAAGTCGAGGTATCATCTTCCACTGATTACTAACATATCCCTCCATAGCAGATATGGTACTTTACTGCCTAACACATCTTGTCAACCCTAATTCTTCCATGTTCCAAATATGATAATTTCTCGGGCTTTTGATCGAGTTATATGATTATCAACTGATTTTGTTCGTGAATATTTTCTTTTAGGGTCGGGGATAAATTCAATATTAATTTTGGTTTGACTTATGAGGATTTGACACGTCTCTTCATATTTGTTCTTCCTCTGCCATTTGCTCAAATACGTAGGATTTGAAATTCAAAGAAATTCATTTGGCTTTTTTAGGTGCTTATTTCACAATTTTTTCTTTTTTGTTCAAATTTTGAAATTCAAAGAAAATTGTTCAAAATGATCAATCTTGAATTTGCTATCGTGAGCATCAATCAAAACTAAAATTATGCAAATCCCAAGACTAACTCATCCTCTCAACGGTCAAATCAAACAACAGCCTCTATCAGTTTTCACCTCTCATTTCTATTTCTCAATCATCACTTTTTCCAATTCTATCTTTTAAATCCCCAAATTTTACATTAACTTATGTCAGTTGGTGATATTATATAAACTACTCGTTTCGATATATGAGCTGTTAGTTTCAATTTATGAACTTTTGGCATTAATGATCAAATTCCACATTAAAAATACAATGTAACTAAATGAATGATAATTTTAAATATTCAAAATTGAACATTATAATAAGATATTATTTTCTTGGTCCCATAATTCTTAAAACACTTACTATTTTGAGTCGTTTCATAAAACTTTCAACACTTATTTTATTTTTTTATTTGAAAATAATTTTATAGTAGAATAATCATAATACATCTCACTATGTCCTCCCTTATTTTTTTGCATCCTTTATATCAAACATATCTCCATGATCAAAAATCATAATATATTAATCAAAATATACCAAATTCAACATACACATATAAAAAATTGATCCGCATCAAATCCTTACAAGATACGTGGGATAGAGGGAGAAAAATATTACATTGTTTCATAAGATGACGTAGTTCAGAAATCCCAATGAGTAACATGATCTTGAAGCATTGTTTGATGTAGTTAAAGACTTTATACACTTTATATATGGTTTGTTAGATAGGAGGACAAAGTTCACGCATCATAATCATTTAATCACTTCATTTTTATACTATTCCAACCTTATTGACATGGATATATATAAGTTATAGTCAGACATGTCATAATTGTAAATACAAATCGAAAATTATATGATTTAAGGCACCAATTCTAAAATTGTGAACTTGCACATGAAAAATTACCAATATGAACTACATTTTTATATTAGCGTGAACCACAATGTTATTTATATGAATTGAGAAAAGATCAATATGAACTATAAATAATCATGGATGTGAAAATTAGATTATGATATAAAACCAATTGAAATGTAGAAAGGATCATAAATATGTACAAATTTTATGATTTGAACATGTATAACATTTCAGGAGTTAGTATTAAATATTGATGATTGCAAAATGTATTCGTTAAAATATGAACTATATTTTTGTCCAAACAAACTGTTTTTTTCAATTGATATGAAGTCCCTTTCAATTGATATTAACTGATATTCCCATGAACATTTGAATCATCTTTATTTATTGTAAATGTCCGAGTCATTTCTCTTGAATGTGTGAACTGACTCCTTTGAATTTATAGACTATTTCCCTTGAATGTGTGAATTGTCTTGCTTGACACATGTAGACTGTTTCCCTTGAATGCGTGAACTGCTTCCTTATATGTGTGAAATGTCTCCCTTGAATGTTTCAACTGTTTTCCTTGAATGTGTGAAGTGTGACTCTCTTATGAAATAGGGATGTTCAAATAGAAAAAGCACGAAATAGGCAGCATCGGGGTATCAATCTGGATGGGAAACTTGCTTATGAAAGAAGTAATAGATTTTAAAACAAAGAATATAAATAATATCAAGGTTTTAATCTAGATAAGAAGTTCGATACTGAATCTCTAATGACTTCTCAAATAAATCACCCTATGCAAATACTACTGAAAAAATGCCAGAGGCAAACCAGGTAGAACCTTATCCGTAGCGTCTTAGGACATATTTATATCCACTGTATTTAGTAGCAATCATGAACTACATATTTCTTATATATAAACTTTATATTATTATTAACATGTGAATCGATTGATTGTTGAAATTGAGTTTAAGATAAGGAAAATAAGGATTTCGAAAACGAAACCTTAGATTGATGAAAATCAAGGACTACCTAATATCAAACCCTTTGAACCAAACCTAAACCATCCGCAAACCAACTCGTGATGTCCTAAAACGACTTGAAAATATTCGATGGCATATCGAATGGAGTCCCAATCAAAATTAATAGCACTCTCAGGCATTTACACAAACATGTAATGTGCATTATTAAAAACAACCACGATCCAACTTTGAGCTGCTTTTGCTTCGCATCAACCATTAGCTGTATGACCATGTTGCATTTCCTCTTCGTTTTGACAGAGGTGATCATTTGATCATCTAGTACCTCGGTTTGTTCACATAAAGCCCATGTTGCAAGAATCTACAGCTAGATCTACCAGCCTTTTAATTATCTTCTAGAATTTTGAACTGGCTTCTTGCTTGGATAATATACTAGGAGCATGAGAAGAGGATGATTCATGTTCCTCATCGAGTTTCAATCAATATCATATGGTTAACCAATATATCGTAGAATTGCTTCTCTTTCGGGTCATCCATCAGAAGCATGACAGCGTTGTGTTTTTTCTCCAAGGTTCTAGCGAGATAATTGTCTACGCGATTGTGGTCATCATCATCATTATCGAACTCCCACATCTAGTTCTCCATCTTGAACGATTAGCACCATTGGACATCTTGCTTCTTGGCAATCTATTCTGTCTTTGATCTGTGAACTGCACTGAGAATCATGTTGTTTATGATATTATAGATCACGCCTATATGCAAGTGTACTCATCGTAGCAACTGATAAAAGTGTGTATATGAGGTATCGCCCCACGAGGACTTGGATCTAGAGACCGAAGTATAAATATTGTTCCTTGGGTTAAACAATCAAAACATAATAGTTATTATATAAAACTAAGGATATAACTAACTAAATGAAACTAATCAAAATCAAGCACACATAACGATGGAAGATTGGGGTTCTAGATATTAGAGAAGGTAGGGCTGTGACTTTGTCTTCCAATTGTATCTAATCACTATGTCGTTATACTAGTTAATAATTAGTCGTGGTTATAGATGGATCCCTAAGGTGTAATCTACTCTCTCTTGAGTCTTAGATGTCAAACCAAACACCGCCTTTAACATCTTTCGATTAGAGGCCAATGCATTATGGTAAGCATGAAATTCTAGGGTTCTTAACATATCTCGCACATCACACAAGTGATCTCTCGATCTTGCATTCAACTTTTGGGTATGTGGTCGAGTTCTCGATACGAGCCTATCCTCTCAGAATCAAATAATATCATGAATCATACAAGTGATCAATTTATCAAAGCATTAAGCATAACCACATATCATAACCACATAACAATCAAAACTAGATTACAACATAAAAGTGACATAAATATAATCATTCGGTTACATCATAACCCTAACACAAGATTTAGTTCATGATTCGAGTATTAAGATAATACAACAAACACCTAACGTGTATGAAAATCATCATATTAAAAAATCATCGAGAGTGCTAAATCTATCATGAGACGAAATTCGAATCGATCTGATGATGAACTTCAATGAAGCTTTGATCACCTTGAAATCATGGCTGTCACCTCTCCTACAATCACCTTCAAATCATGATTTTCGAGTATTATGGTGTATGATGATAAATCCCTCCGATTTGGGACTAAAAGAGAGTATTTATAAGCATTTAGGGATGCGGGATTCTTGAGACACGTGCTTGGGCATGACCAACATGGCGCCCCAGCACTTTGATGCAAATCCTAAATGATGGATGGGGAAACTGATCTGTGCCTCGACGCTTTAGGATTTTTCCTGGTTGCATGTGTTTGGCATCAAAGGACTGCACCCGGGAATGGTTATGAACTACGCCTGGGCACTTTGGAGTTGAACTTGAACCTCATTTTCCCCCTATTTCATCCTTGTTTCATCCCTCTTTGTCCTTTGCTCAATCATGCTTTAATTTCAACGTCTTTGATCATCCATTTGCTCATTTTTGCCTACAAAATCATATAAAACTTCAAACCTCACAAATATAGCAAATTGGACTAAGATCAATACGAATACTAGCATAAGGACGTCGACACATAAAGACATCATGAAACTAATTAAGAATCGAGCTAAACAACTCCAATAAGCTTGAGCTATTGCCTTTCCTCAAGCAATGAAAGACAGGGGAAATCAAATGAGACATGCTAATGTGCCAAACACTAATAATCCTAACAATCATGTATTATCACTCATTATGATCTGTAGGCATACTCATGAACCCAATGAAGTTATTTTCATAAAAACATCCTAGTTTCACAAGGTTGACTCCATAACACCCCATGATCGTGAGGCATTTTACATAAGCTCTCTAATCATAATTATGAAAAAATGAGGATTCAACCCAAAGAATACATCAAGCAAGAAGCATTCGCATACTAACCACCCTCTTACTCCAAGAAAATGTGTAATTGCGGTCAAAGATAGGGAAGAGAGTTTAGCTATTTGGTTATGTGGAGCTCGGCGAAAAATGGTAGGAGTATAATGCAGGTCAAGACATCGGCAAACATTTAAACTAATCCCCATCAAGGCATTGTGCCTTGCATAAAAATGCAACAACCACACTTAGCCACCTATACAACAATCTCGAGTCACCCCATTATTTGGGTTGCTGATTACTCAAGTTACAATAACTTAGAATTGAACAACACCTTTTGCTCATCTTTTTAGCATAAAATGAAGAACATGGCATCACGGCCTCGACACATTGTATGCCATTCTACATAAACAATAAGGAACAAAGGCTTTCCCGCCTTGACATATTGTGTGTCATAACACTTGGTCATAACAAAGCAAACCATCCTATACAATATATCATCCCCAATCGCCATCTTGACTCGTACACGAAATATGGTTCAAAGGATTCTTATTGTAGAGTTTTATGGCATGAAAAATCGAAAGCAACTCCAATATCGAGTATGCACATTTCCAATCAAACAATATATCACATACATATAAGATACAGGGGATAAAAAAAAACAACTTCAGCCTAGAAACGTTTTGATAAATCTACATCAGTAAACATTGTTCTAGTTGCTTCTATGTGTGTCTTATTTTTTTTTCTTTTTAATGCACCATTTTGTTGTGCTGTTCAAGATACTAAAAAGTTATGTTTTATACCATAATCATCACGGTATTTATCAACTCCTGCTTGATCAAATTCATTTTCATGATCACTTTTGATTGTGACTATTTCAGTTCCTTTTTCATTTTACACTTCTCTCAAAAACCTAGTCAACAGACTACAAATTTTGTTCTTTTTATGTAAGAATATTACCCATATATATCTTGAGTAATCATCTACTATAAATAGGGTATATTTCTATTTAAGCTTTTTATTTCTACTGGACCAAAGAGACCCATGTGGAGTAGTTCAAGAACTCTATTTATTTCTGATGAACTTATTAATTTAAAACTTGTTCTAGTCTGCTTGCCTTCTTGGCATAACATAGACAACTTATCCTTCTTAAACTTGATTTGAGAAAATCCTCTTACCAAGTTTTATGAGGATAGTTTAGCTATGGTTTTGAAATTTAGATGTGCTAATCTTTTATGCCATAGACAATTTATATCTTCAACATCTTTAGTATAGAAGCAAGTAATTTTTGCTGACTTAGATAAATTGAAGTCTGCTGCATAGATGTTTTCTTTTCTAGTTCCTACCAGTTTCACTTCTTTGATGATTTTATCTTTTACATGACATGAATCATGGATAAAAAAGACATCATATTTTTTGTCACATAACTGACTTATGGAAAACAGGTTGGACATCAAAGACTTTACTATTTTGCCTTTCTTTTGCAATAAGGTGCTTTCCTTCTATAATACTTTTGCAGTGGTCTGCCTTACCTATTTCTTGCTGGCTGAATTGACATTATTGGCTTTGAGTGTTCAACATCACTCATCCAGTTTTCGTATCCTAGCCTTGATCAATCACATGAGGATTGACCCATGATTAACATTTTTTGCAAATCCAAGGTATTTCCATTCCACGTGCTTATCTGAGTCTGCAGCTCAACATTTCTTTTTGTGAGTGTTTCCACTATTACAGTGAGAAATTTTACCTTCTCATTTGATTCTTTTATTTCATTTTGGACAGCTCTTAAATCATTTGACTTACTGTTAATTTCTTCATAGGCAAGATTGTAATTTTCTTTGAAGATTGTAATCAGTTCGAGGTTATCTTTATTTTCTCTTAAAAATAACGTTTTCAGATGTCTCTTGAAAAGCCTCCCTTAGTTCTTCTAGAGTAGCATCAAAGTTTGAGAGATCAAATACCTGATCTTTTTCTTTACTCCTTGCCATGAGACATAGTTGTGCATTAGAAATTATTTCCTCATCATCTGAGTCTGCATCACTCCATGTTTTCGTAGTATAGGCCTTGCCTTTTTTTTCTTCCAGAATTGTCTTTGCTATAGTCTTTTTTGATTCTTTGTGCAAATGATTCATATGCTGATCATCTGCATTATGCAGCAATGTCTCCTGTCTTTCCACAGTTGTATCAGACCTTTTTTTCTGAATCTTTGTCCTTACTTGAGATGTTCTTTTTTTGTTCTTTTTTTTTTCTTTTTGAGATATGCTTGAATTTTTTGCTCATTAGTGTAAGTTCTTCTAATATTGTCTGCTCAATTGCAAATGAGGTGTCACTACTGCCCTTTTCTACAATAGATCTCAAAATGTTTTCTTGTGCTTTGAAAGCCAGAGTCTCCTTTCTAGCCTCATCGATTTACTTATTTTTCTCTACTTCAAGATTATAGGTATACAACACTCCCTACAGCTGTGCCATAGACATTTTTGCAAGATCCCTAGACTCCCATATTATTGTGGTCCTTGTTCCCCATATTTCACCAAGGGATCTCATAAACTTCAAGTTAACTTCTTTATTATCAAAAGTCTTTCCTAGAGTTTTGAGATTGTTGACTAGCATATTGAATCTTTCATAGAAACTGACTAGATTCTCATCAGGTCTCATTGACACCCAGTCATACTGCTATATGAGCACATCCTTCTTGTTCTCTCTTATCTGGTTAGTTCCTTCATTTCTGAGCACTTGGTTGTGTGAACCACTATCTCGAACATGTCATCAACAAGTTGAAGATCTGATTTCTGGCTCTTCTATTAATTAGTACCAAGTCCCAGTCCTCTTTTTTTCATAGAGACTTTACCTTGTCCACTTCCTTTGATGCATCAAATAGATCTGACATTCTTGATATGTATGGCCCATCTCTAACTATATTATGCATCATTTCATCTATTGAATCTAGATGTGCCAGCATTCTCAATTTTTAGTGATTGAAACTTGTCAAAGGAGCAGTCTGGTGGCTCACCACTGTTGGGATACTTGGGTAGTTTTGGAGGAGCCATCTTTACTTCAGAAAATAAACTGTTATTAACTTCTTTGCAGGCTTATATCAAAAGGAAAACCTTTTCTTTCTAAAAACTGTTAAGCCCAAAAAATCAGGCTCTTATATCAATTGTTGTTCCCACAGATACAACCTACAGGGGGAGGGGTGAATAGGTTGTCTTAAACATTTGATATAAAACAGTAGAGTGTTTGTTTAGTATGCACTGATTTATCTCGCAGACCGTATGATGTGTCTACAACAGAGACTTATGGTTTTGAAAGCTTATTCCTTTTCACTCATTGATTTATTTCTAACAGTTCTAATATGTAAAACAATATAAGGAAAATAAGAACACGCGATTTTATACTGGTTCAGATATTCGTTATTAACTGATCAACGAGAGCTTAGTCCAGTCTTTCCTTGATGACCAGTGTAGTCAAGCCAAGAAGTGTGTTCACTATCTTCTTATTTGTGGCTTACAAAAGAACTACCCCTTTATAAGTTCACAACTTAAGGATTAAGAATCTAGAACCTTGCACAGACCCTTCTTTGGACTCTGCTGTAACTTCTTATTCTTCAATATAGATTAGTGAACTATCTTCTTTTCAATTCTTCTTTTTCAGTTCACTTAGACAATTACGCAATGATTTCTTGTTTTTCTTCTTTCTAAGAGAATTCAAATTATTATCGTTCACGCGTATGTCTTGTCTGAGCTCCTTTGTTCCTCTTTTATAGACTGAGAGGATGAGAACCTATGACTATACTGTTTAGATGTTGACACCTTTATCTGTTTGCTCGTGGTGGCCTCATCACTAATGTTGAAAGACTGGCTTCAGCTTTTCTAATCATAGTATATATTTTTCATACCTCATGTCTTCGATTTGACCAATCCTTTGATCCTTATCCAACTTTGCAATCACCTCTTCTGCACTCAGTTTGCTGTCACTTAGTATGTACCTAGTACCGTTGAGACCTCGTATGCACTCGATCACTATTGTACCTAGCACTGTTGCAAACTCTTATGTATTGTTGTGTTGATCCTTGTCAATAGAATTGCTCCTTGTTGAAATCACTTAGTAGTGGTCTGCATGTGGTGATCCACAATGCTCTCCATCTATGACTGTTTACTCTTATGCATCAAACCTAGTCTACAGGTTGCTAATCTGATTTCTAACTTAAACACACTAACTACATCATGGTTTTCTACTGAGTTTTGTTCATCAATATCTATACAATTTGAGGGATTGCACATTCCTATCACATAACTTAAAATATCATTAGTGTTTCATGATAATTTTACGTAAAACAATGTGATCGTCCCGTATACGATTCGTAGCATGAATAACTTTATCGCTTATATAGAAGAACATTGCAATTTGAATGGGACGGAGGGAGTATATTTTAACTAGAGAATATAGAATTTTTAGTATACTTAATAAATGTTTTTGTTAAATAAATCAATATTGAAAAGAAATAAAGGTGAATAAGAAAAATAGAACAAGAAAAAAAAAATAATTTCGATTAATTTGATTTACCGAATTACTGAATTTCTCTAAAAATCCAAAACCGAAACTGAATTTAAAGTAAAAATCAAAAAACCAAAAACTGAATTATCGAAAATCGAATTTACCGTACTGAATTTATTTTTTTGGTTTGGTAATTCGGTTTTCGGATATTTTTTCTGACCCCCTAGGTATAGTTACCCTTGACATTCTCCTGGTTTCAACCCAAGCACCCTCTTATTTTTGAGCCATTTGCATCATAACTTCTTGTTTTTGTGCTTTAGAGGTCTGCTTTCTATCATGATTTTCCAAAGTCATAGTAGCAGCTTCGAAGAAGGAATAGGAGCCTGCTTCTTAATCCACTTCTGAACAACCTTAGTAGGATTCCTGTAGTTCACATTACGATATCCCCATCCAGTACACTTAGAACACTTCACAGGGAGGCATTCATATGTCACCACTTGCTCTACTACATTACCATCGGGACCTGTGAATTCAGAGGACTCAATCACATCCTTACTCATATCCACATCAACCAATACACGAGCATAGGAGATTGTCTCTTTCAGGGCAGTTATTCTATCAGTTCGAATAGGGAATCCCACTTTACTAGCAAGCACACCAATTATCTTCGCACTCCAAAATTACAAATGAACCCATATCAGAACTCTCTCTAATATCTCTTTTCCAGTTTAAATTGAGGCAACCACTCCCTTAATGTCAAGGGTTTACCATTCAAAAATCAAGTAGTCTCCAATATCTTTAGCTTGTCATCATCATTTCCAGATCGAAAGATAAAATACCCTTTCTTATGCAAATGGACTTCTGGCTTAGCAATCCCAGTCCCGAACTTGTCCACAAAATGTTCCATTACAGAAAAAGGAATAAAACCCTCCAGAACATAACTTATAAGTGAATTCTTCTAGTAATGCCTCTCACTCTAAACATCATCTAAGGTTATAACCACATCATCATCTCTCCTAGAAACATAGTCTAGAGAAAATCCCACTCCAACAACTCGATTAACCCCAGTGCCCTCTATAGAGAATCCACACCAACACCTCTAACCACATCAGTATATAAGGGAGTCTTAGGTTCAATCCTAGAAGGACGAGATTCCTCATGTTCGTATTCATCAACCCAGGTCAATGCAGATGTAATTCGTTTCACATCATTAACCTTCACAACTACACTACTCTGCTTCCCCTCACCTTTCATTATCACAGATTTCACAACGTCCTGCGATTTATCACCCCTTTTCATTTCAGATTGCGTACTTCCACTCGCACCAGAAATCACAAGACCCTTATCACTACTCATCTGGCTCACAACCACCTTCTCATTGATTATCCCATCATCCATTTTCGTCTCAGACTTCATCGCACCAGCCTGATTCTCAATCCCCGTATTCACACTATCATCCTTTGTTCTTATTCACTTCTGAATCATCACCAGAGAAAATCATCTTTATAATACTCTCCACAATTTTCTTTGGACGTCCTTTCTTTCCCCATCAACCGATGAGTTGCCCACCGGAAATTCGCCGCCGGGCATCAGAGAAAACCCTCTCCCATCTATTCTTAAACTTTTTTTTTTCCCCTTGCATTACTCATTATATGATATTCAGTTAACACTACTACTATAATTCTATAACTAATATTGCGAGTCTTAATTTTGATCCAACAAAAACTAATATGAAAAATTAAATATTTGTACTTATATATCGTCTTGCAAAAATTTAGTCACGATATTGTTTCTGCTCCTAATTTCTTTGATGTATGAAAGTTAAACTTAGAAGTTTGTAGTACATAAAAAATTAAAAAATTATATTCTTTGTTCTAATTTAATTGAAATGTTTTGATAGATACGAAAATTTATGTATATTTTGAATTGTATATGTAATAATTTTTTTGCCCTTATATAAGAGGGAGGAGAGAAAAAAAGAAAGAAAAATGTTGGTAGATATATTGACGTAATATAAAATAGGAATATATTTTAATAGTTATGCATTAAAAAAAGTTTGAAGATAAGGAAATATTTCTTTTATTTTAGAATCATATAAATAAAAAAATGTTTTAATTAATTTAAAATGGAAAAAATAATTAAAATAATTAATTAATGACAAATTACATAAAAATACCCAAATGAAATTTCACTTATGTTTGACTTTGTAAACTATATATCATACGTATGTGAATTATAAATCTTTATATATAAATTATCAAAATCGAAATGAATATCAAAATATAACAAAAACTTATATTGGATATCAAAAAATAATCGCCCTCATAATTAATAGTTAAATTGTGCCCCCACAATCAAAAATTCCTGGATCCATCACTGCGCACACGCCATCAATGGATGAACAATAACATATACTCTCTGTAAGCAATTCTGGCAACAATATCATAGCAGGATATCGATAAGTTCCAACTCAATCATGGAGCTATATATGTATTGAGTATTGATCATCAAATAATAACAAATCCTGGTAATCAAGTAATCACGATGGCAAGGCCAGTTCAAACATGCATCCCATTGTGGTGAACTAATTGCATTGTTGAATGAACATCACTAGGAGTTATCATATTCGCGCGATGTGGATCTTCTGAGACCTCAATCGGAATCCTGGCTGGAGCTTTTTTCCATCATGTCCTTCATTCATTTGTTCCGATCCCATTCCTGAATTGCATCGCAATCTTGTTCTACAGCCCGAACAATAACAGAGGGATCTTTTCCATTGGATTTGATGACTTAGTCATAAGTCATCTAAATCCTCATGGATCATGTGCTTGCGTTGCATTATTGGTGATGAGAGTCTCGATTACTTGAACCTATCCAAAAGCAATAACTGTAGGTAGCAAACAGCTAGCTAGTGTACAAGGCCTTTATTTTTATTTTTTATTTTTTATAAAAGCTTTTTTTAATCAAGGAAGACTAACCAAACAGAAAAGAAAGAAGTAGGTTTAGATAGTTGTCTAAATTATTATTAGTTGAAAACACCATTGATCATACAATTAATAATAGGATTATTGTATGACTTGAAACTTTCAAGAATTGACAAAATGAGACTGAATTTGGAACGATTGATGGATGAACTCCATTGACCTTTGGAAATAAACATATATGAGCTATTTGCACATTGAAAATTACCTCTTTGTTGTACATAATCCCTCGATATTTTGGCACATAACCTCTTAATTAGGCTCTGATAGAAAATCACCGATTCACTTTCATTTCATAATGTACATGATGCAAATGCTAAAACCTCAAGAAATACAATAAATGCAGTCTCCCTTGACAATATGTCAATATATACTATTCTCTCCATTACGGATCTTCTATATGGATTAAATTTATATTGAATAATAATAAAAATATGATTAATTATAGTGATGGTTAAAGAAATCAAAGGATATACTATAAATAATTTAATATTATTTTTTGTCGAATTAAAAAATATTATAATTTTAATAAAATATTCAAATAAATCAAATATTATAATTTTCTGCCACTTGTTCAGGCCGCCGGGGAATGTACGAGGGCCGGAACGGAATATCGTTTCCACCACCAGTAGTCCAAGCTGACGGAAATACTACTCCTTTATTATGAGGAGAAACGGCAGTATATTCTTGTTCAAGTTCAAGATGCCTTCGCATCACACAACTTTACAACACATCACCATAATACACCCCTAAAACCAGTGGGCTTCTTTGTTGTTACATAAAGTTGTGCAAAAAACATTACAAAAAAGAGCCAACGTCCATGTTCATGGAGATTATAACACTTGGTTGGTTCAGTTGTGGAATGGGATTGCCCTGATCACCACCTGATGGTACAGTGCAGCAAGCCCTGCTCCGATGAACGGTCCCACCCAAAAAATCCACTGCATCAAACACAAATAATCGACAATAAGATAAAACTACCGTGGATAAATTAAGAAGGGCATGCACGTCGTTCGGGCAGCAGCAACAGCTACTACGTTTTTTTGAAGGAGAGTGTAAAGCACGAATGATTAGTGTCAAGAGACTATGGTGACTCTGTTTCGGGCACAAAACAATAGTAAAGAAATTGAAGCACCGGTGACTAAGCTTCATTGCACTAATCATTGATGTCATGTGCACTACTTGCAGCAACGTATTCGTCACTTTTGAAGCAGAGCATTCATATTCATGTCAGCTTGTGATTGGAATCGTAATGATTGCGTAGCTTACCATATCATGCCAAGCAGCGGACCTGTTGAAGATAACTGCAGCTCCAAGACTCCTAGCAGGGTTGATTCCAGTTCCAGTTACCGGGATTGTAGCCAAGTGCACCAAGAACACCGCGAACCCAATGGGCAACGGCGCCAATATCTGAAAATCAATTCATCAATATCTAAATTGTAACCAAACCAAGCATACTAAAACTGATTTAATAAGTCAATTCATAGTTTCAATAGTCTGAAGGAAATTGATTGTCACATACAGGAACATGGGAGTCTCTGGCATTGCGCTTGGCATCAGTGGCAGAGAAGACTGTGTAGACAAGCACGAAGGTACCAATGATCTCGGCGCCTAGTCCATCGCCCTTAGTGTAGCCTGGAGCCACCTCGTTGGCACCCCCGCCGAGGGTCTCGTATAGGTGTGGCTGGAAGCCTTTGACAACACCTGCGCCACAGATTGCACCTAGGCACTGCATGACCATGTAGAAAAGAGCCCTTGTCAACGACAACTTCCTTGCCAGGAGGAGCCCGAAAGTCACTGCTGGGTTTATGTGGCCTCCTACGAGTATCAAAAGTGACGATGAAATCACAAAAACCAGCATATGTATTTGATACTCGAGATACACTTTGCAATTAAACAACAGCAATCCATTCATTTCCGTAAAAAAACAAGCTCAACAAGTAGTTATTACCCGAGATGCCAGCAGTACAATACACGAGCGCAAAGATCATGCCACCGAAGGCCCAAGCGATCCCCTGAATCCCAACAGAAGCGCAAAGCGACGGCGCCCTCTTAACCCCCATAACAGTCGATATAGTAATATACAAGAACAGAAACGTAGCAATAAACTCAGCGATCCCGGCCCTATAGAAGGACCACGAGAGCAGCTCGCTCGGCTCGAACAGCGGAGCGGGCGGGGGCTCCCTGTAGTCCTTCGTCTCGTGTGTCTGTGCCGCCGTGCCTATCGGTTGCCTTTCGTCGTACTTGTTCGCTCCTAGTCTAACGTCCTCATCTTTCCCCTCCATCGTTTTTTCTCTCTTGTAACTTCTTCAATGGAACTGATAAATGTGGTGATAGTAGAGTGGTGTGTGTAGATTATGGTGCTGTGGAGTTTTATAGCGAAAGATGGGTGAATGAAGGTATAGATTAATAATGGTAGGGGCCCATGTTTGGTGATTGATTGGCATGGGATGCTTTTGTTATGGTTTGGGCGGCTACGGTGTTTCGATTTTCTATTGGTCTTGTTTGTATATTTATGATTGGAATTGTGTGGATGAACTATCATGGTCGGCTAACTGGCCAAAAATATGATAGTGACACAGCAGTTTCTTGAAAATTTGCTCCTCATCCGTGTATGTCTGTCTCAACTATCTATCATAAATATACCATTCAAAAAAAAAAATTATTCAAATTATAATATTTTTATATTTAATAATATTTTTAATATTAAAATATTCTTATTTTATATCATATCGATTTATCCATCATTATTTCTCTCACTTCTTTTCTTCACTTCTTTATCTCACACTCACAATATAGAATTATCATACTTTATTAATTCAACAAAAGAAATATAACAGAACATTATAAATGTATGACATAAATGTAGTTGTCTCTTTTTAATTGGTACACCTCATGTTTATTTTTTATTAGTTTATATGAGTTAAATTTTTTTTTATTGATTTATACTTTTTTTTTTATTGATTCATTTTAAAATTTTCATCACCACTAAGCATATGAAGAGTTAATACAAATTAGTCAAAACATTGCCATAAATTATGGATGTCCTGAAGATAATTATATTGAGTTAATCATGATAATAAACTATGCTAATATGGAGAGTTTTTTTTGTTGGAATTGGATTTGTTCCATAATAAACATATAATGCTATTACAGGGATTCTTGTTTTTTTTTTTTTCAACATTCTATTGGATTATTTGATAATGAATTAACATTGCTTCAAAAAAAATTTCATTCAATATCGTGCTTATGAAAGGTTGATTCTAATGAAGTATAAAAGGACAAATAGAGGACTCACTACAATATGCTCGGTTTTTAATAGCAGTTTAAAAACGTAAAAGATCAAAAAATCGCTACCATAGCTTCTATGGACCGACTTAAGTAAAATCATTTAGGAGGATTCAAATCGAAAACCTCAACGTTATTAGTTTCTTGCTAGACCATTGGGGGTGATGGAATTTTGTTTTATTTTTTAGGAATAAATTCATTTATTGCTTTCCTGAATTGCAATTATTGAAACGTTATTATTATGACAGAGGTTGCTGTCATAGATGTCTCTATGGTAGCATTTGCATAGTGTTGCAAAAAAAAAAAAAAAAACTACTTCCATATTGATTTATTGTAACAGTTCAACAAAGATAGCGATTATAAAAAAGATACAATAATTATATGCACGATTGTTTCGACCAAACCTATGATAAACCAAAACCTTATATAGCTCAGCTTAATACGTTCATGAGCGGATCTCGTATCGGCTCAGAAATTGACTAGATGATGTTGAGATTTATTTTCATAAGTATAGTTATAGGACATAGAATGTGAAGTAACAAGTTTGAGCAAAACTTTGTAGAGATGTAAAGTTGTGAAAAGAGCAAAATATTATTGGAAAATCTTTATCCACATTTATGATGAGAAGTGAGAAATGAATGCTAACAAAGTATTTCAAACGTTGGCTATATATCTTGGGTTGAGGTTATCGGCTACTTCACAGCACCAACAAATGTGTGTTATGCGGAGTCATCGGTCGGAGATTAAGGAGGCCTCGGAACCTAAATGGGTTATCAAAAATGTTGTACGTCCTTATCTTTGTTATTATGTAAGTTGGGTCACTATCCCGTGTTAGAAGATTTTCTAATTATTTACTCGTATTAGAGGGTGTTCTCATTATAATGAGATATAATTGTCATACCTCTTGTATTTTCTTTTCACAAGGTGGTTTGCCATCAGAATTTCTGATGGTGTCATGGATTCTTTTCCGATATTCAAATTTCACACGTCAACTCGTGTGTTGCATATTGATTTTTTTCTTCGATCTTGTGTGTGTTTGGTTCGTGGGGATCTTCGATTGCTTCACCTTGAATGAAAGAACAATACATTGTGAACACATACACTGGCACACAACATCGGTCTGAGCTAGGCTTGGTAAATGGTTGTTAATGTGCAACAAAATATTTTATGCTTATGATAAAAATTTTGGACCTTGATAGAATAATAATACAATATTTCTATGGGTGTCATGACCATGAAAAATGCCTTCACAATCATGATTAACAATACTATCAAAGATATACTGATAGTCCCTGTCAATAAGAGTACTCAGGGGGTGTGCGAATTGAGTATTCAAAATTTTTCACAAGCAACAAAAGTAATAAATTGTGCAGCGGAATAAGCAATGGGATTGGTACCAATATTATAACTTGGACAGTCAATTTCTATGACCTTAATAGAGGCTATGTGACGATTCTAATTTACAATTCAATTGACAGTCAGATAACAATGATTTTAATTTTAGCTTTCAATCTTGATTTAGTTGATTATTCGAATGTAAATAAGCTCAGTCTCACTATTGTGATTAATGACTGATGAGCATGCAAAAACTATATTGCTGAATGCATAATGAACACGATATTTTTATATTGATATCCTCATAATTAACAATTTATTAATTATGAGACTAATTCACTCCCCCATGAGGTATTTGGAAACTCTTGCATTATTCTTCTTTTAGTACACACAGTTTCATCCAATCCTAACTCTAGGACTATAAATCACTCAGTTGAGTATACCCTAAGATTACAACTCAGCTTCACAAGTCTAACCCAAGACTTGTTATAAACCCCTAATTCTACCCCGAACTAACTACTCATTGCACATGGGATCCGTTATATTTACAGACTCAATAAATCGAATATAAGGCTCACTTTATCCTTATGACACTTATAGCAGTCAAAAGTAATCTAAGAGCACATAAAGATTTAGAACTCGCCTCATAGTGTCATTGTAAATCAAAATACGAAAATCTTTTCAAACCTGACTTAATTGAAACCAAAATAAGCACTCGTAAGCTTTGATCTCAAAATTTGCCCTTGGCTCCAAATTGTTTTGTGTGTGTTTGGGGTTCCAAAAAGTAGATTTTCAATTACATACAGTGAGTGGATAAGTCAGGGATCGTGCAATTTTCAGTCAGAAAACAGTTTGAGAGGTTTGGTTAGTGGACGGTTGGTTTGTTACACAAAACCCATGAAAATAGGAACAAATCTTTACCACTTACCACGACACCACAAAACACACATTTTTTTAGTCAAATATGCAAACAATCTTTGGAAATCATTTTGACTTCTTAGGAAATATGCAAAGTACGATTTTAAAAATTTAGACCCACAATATAAAATGAAGAATAATTTCTGAAAAACTCGTAGTCTTCATGGGACTGATCCCATTATTGAAACAAAACACTCAAAAAATTTCAAATGTTTTTTTGAACATGGTCCTCCTAAATACTTAAGAAAATACTGGTTGTTATATTTTTATATTTAGACTACACATCTGAATTACATAAGGAGCCATTATAGCTCCAAATGCTTCCACATGCTTGATACTGTGCAAACACTTGGACTTGATTCATCAATGCCTTTTATCAATTGGACCAAGACTTGAATCTGCCTTGTGAAATGTCCTATGTGTGAGTATATTTGTTCATCAACCTACAACACTTACACAAAACACATCAAAACATCTTATGGGAAATGAAGTTTGTTATTATCAAAATTAAAGCAAAATAGTATACACATGAAAGTCCAACATATATCTTGTCAGAAGAGCTCACGAACATGGAGGAGGACTGACGATCGTGACACTCGTTTTTATGTCACTTGTGTATGATTCATGACTTTTTTACCCTTATGATTATATGAGATAAAAGAATGAGGAAACGAATAAGGTGAATTGATGTGATATATAAAATAAAAAGTAACAATCAATTATATAATATATAAATATACAAAACTTTTTGATGTTATGTGGTATGTGCGACATCAAGGTATGTGGAACGTTATCAGTTTTTTCAAATGGTTAAATTTTATTTTATTTTTTTACAAATAAACTAAAACATCTTCATAATCTTTACAATAAAAAAATTGATCCATAAATTATCACGCGATAAATAAATTATATACAAAATCATTTAATGCTATGCGGTATACGGGATACAATCCATTTAAATAAAAATAATATCTTTACAATGAAAAAACAAAATTCTATTATGATGAAAAATACAAAAAAAATTATCAATCAAAATTTGAAAACAAAAAATTTTCTATTCTTTGCAAGGTTATCTCAAAGAAATCATCCTTTAACACACCGAATAGTCTACTGTAACACCTCGACTTTCCTGATCTTTTCATAGGAATCCATGTGACATTACTGTTACTGGGCTCAACGTCTCACTTAGACAAAAACTATACTTCTTAACTTAATCATAAGATTTAAGCTAATTATTTTTTTATACATCATTAGTTTAGAAACTTTTAAAGCACTGAATCATAACTTAGAATATCACCTTTGCATCGGATTTTACATCTTTTTTTAAAATCAGAATACCTTTCACACATAAGTTACATCTACCATCAAATTTTATGTCACACTTCTCCTCCAAGTCTTGTTCCTGTAACAAAGAGAAGAAGAAAGAAATAGAAAAATAATAACTGTGAGTTATACAATCTCAATAATGTGTCGGTCCCCTTACCAAGGATTACAACAGAGAAAAAGGTAAAAAAAAAAAGGATAATGATCACTTGGATCATTGTTCCAATACTCTGGAATTATCATGTCAATCTGACATTCACAATTATCATCAAAAGCATACCAGTGATTCACCCTAATTATATAAGCACACTTAACACCACATAACAACGCTCGAAACTACACGTCTATCGACACTCCAGACATTATCAACGTTATTTATTATCGTCATACCCTTTTTGGTATGAAAATCAAGAGCTCCATATCAAACAAACTTAGACAATGACCCTATGACACGACAGGTTTTCAGTCCAAGTCTCAAGTACTGTTACACTCAACAGTTTACTCAAACCTTTGTTATACTTATCATTATATCAATCACACAAAGACGACAAACAATATATACCCTCAATGTTATAATTATATCCTTGACGAAACTTATTCAATTTTACAAGTAAACTCTCTTTACCTTTAGCAAAAGGAACATTCGCGAAAGAGGGATCAGACAAACCGGAGCCTAGGGTCTCTTACAATGAGATACCCTCGTAAAACAAGGACCTTTGAGGGTCGATGAACGAATGCCACCACTAAGTCACTGTATAACAAAAATTACACACAATGCTTTTTGTGTTTTATACCACGAAGTTAGCTCACCAATTATGGGTTTATACTCCTTTCATACATTCACCCTCATTATTCCAACAAATAAGCATAGCATACACCATGTAACAACATTCCACAGCACTCAGAATTTAGTGCGCAACACACAACAATTGCAATCAATATTTTACGTCAACCATATTTAGTGATTACGTCCAAACATTTCAATGCATAATATTATACTCACGGTATAATAATACGCATCGCCACATACAATAAATCTAAACGTTACCCTTTATCACAGTTCTTCACTTGCATATGCTCAGCCTCGTCCTTAAGTGACAATGAGCAGCGTCTCCCAATCCTATAATATAATAGGATACGCATATTAACTCACACCTTTGTGAATAATTGTTCACGTTATGGAGTTAAACATATTTATTCAAATATTTTTAAAAATCGTCATAGTAATATTATGTGGTGGTGTCAACCTTTGAGAAAAATATTTTATACTTATTTTGATAGCCCATGATGATGATTTTAAGTATTTTTATCATCATTAGAAATGTTTGTATACATTTGGAGTTGTTTCGGGGTCAAATAGGTTCATTTTTGGATTCTGTTTAACATGACCCTTTGACACCATTAAATCTATAACTTGTTGTATACAACTTCAAAAATTATTTTGTAAAATTATAAATAAATTAGACTCTATTATATTTCCATATAATTAGATTTTTTTATCATAAAACCTTACCAATAATAGGAATTTATTCGTTCAAGCTTATATTTTCTGTAAGATGAGACAGTTTGATCTTGTTTCACTAATCAGTTCATAAATCCTTGCATACAACTTTAAATCTAGATTTTTAAACTATTCTGAAAACTAGTCTTCAAGTGTTTTCCTTTAATGTAAGGTTCATTTTCTAACTCTTTCTGTGTAATTTCATATCAAGTCACAAAGTGATCCCTATAACCAATTTTTACATATTAATATATCCGTACGTATTGATTTATATCTTAAGATTCACAACTGTAAATCATGATCTATCAAATTTATTAGAAATTAGTCATATGAAAATTTAACATATATTAAAATCGGAATTTATGATAGTGTTTATGATTTTTCATAAAATTTCTAAACAAGATGATCACCTTTTTTTTATTAATGATAAAGGATCCTCGTCGCCTTGTAACCCAAGCTTTCCCTCAAACTCTCATTCTTCTCTTCTCTTGTTTGTCTCTTCTCTTGCATAACAAGGAATGTTTTTATGTTTGTTAGAAGTTTTTCAATGAGAATAATGCTTGTATTTATAGAAAACTAAATCAATTAAAATAGTTTTAGTGGATAATTAGTGAGTATTTAACGAATAATTAATTTAATTTAGGTGGATTAGAAATTGATATAAAGGAAAATAAGTGTCAAAATTAGGTTTAGGTCATTTTTGTATAAATATAGTTTCGTATTAAGATCATATTTTTTCGTATTTGTCTATTAGGGTTATATTTCATTCATATTTTGTATTATTTCATTATTATATCTTTATACAATCCTTTTAACCCGGAAAAATAAATTATAACGTACGATTATTTACTATTCATCTTAATTATCGTGAAACTAAATTTTACGAAAATTTTCGGATCCTTATCATATTTTTGTCATGATTTTTGATAAACGAATTTTATAATCCTATTATATAAATTATGAAGTTTATTAATATACTGTTTTTATTATTATTTGAGATAATTAATTATCTTAAATTTTTTGGGTCTTTACATTTGCAAACTCAGAAGACCAGATAAAACGGTCGAAGCCGACGGACTCACACCCGACATGTTGTAAAAATTCTCATACTTTCTCCATCCCATGAAAAGTGTAACACTTGCCTAATTCGTATGTCCCATAAAAAATGCAATTCTTTTATATTTAAAAACTCATAAAATTATCAAAACATCCATACTATTTATTTTATATTATATCATTTTATCCCATTATTTTTTCTTCTTTTTTTTTTCCTCGTTCCTCTTTCTCACAAAACTAGAAAGGCATAAAAGTTACATACAACATAGTCAACACCACCGTTCAAATACGATCCAAGTCAATATATTATATTTTTCGTAGGACGAAAAGAATATTATTTATCAAAAATTTCAACTCTTGTTTTCATCTTTTACGAAAAACAACATACTATCTATACTTACAAAAATGTTGAAAAAAAAAATTGAAAAAAAAATCATATACTTTTATTATGATATATCATAATTTCGTTTTAATCTATAGCATAAGACAAATAATCACAATGAAAATAAATTCTTATAAAAATAATTCACACAACGCATAATAATATACTAATATTTTAATATTTTTATAAAATAAATTCAAAATAGAAAATTATGTAATACGGAATATTTTTCATGAGTCATCAAGATAAGATAACTTCATCATTCTAATAGAACAAAAAGTACTCATCCAATTCTCTGTGTCATGAATTTGGTTTCAAGGTGCTAGTAGATTCTTTAATAATGTGTGACGTGTCTGTGTCATGAGCTGGAGAAATTGGAGCCACACATCAACGAATTGCACTGTTGCGTTGAAAAATGGAAGAGTGTGGTGTGGTGTTCTGTTGGGCGGTGGTGGTGAGAAATTGGAGACCTGTGAAATTTGAGCTGCCTCGTGTTAATAATTTTCCATATGAAGACGTTGAATTTAGGACCGGATCCTTGGCCGCGGCCTGCAGGTTGGATGTAGTTGAGTGGTGGTAATTTTTTCAATGACCCAAAAAAATCCAACGAAAAACATAAATACAATAAGAATAGAAATAATTAATAATTAAAAATTAAAAATAAACCTAAAAAATTAAAAGCCAAAATATTAATCATACAAACCCTACAATACAGAACACAAAAAGGGTAAAGAAAACACCAAAAAAATTAAATAAACTCTAAATCATAAAAACCATAACCCCTAAACCCCCAAAACACCAAAATAAACCCTTTGAATCCCCAAAACCCCTAAAACATCAAAATAAACCTTAAACTCTAACCCTATGCCAAAACATTAACCCTAAAAATAAAACCCTCCAAACACAAAAATAAAGCCTAAAATCTCAAAAGAAACCCTAAAAATCCTGAACCCTAAACCCTAAATCTTAAACAAAAAAAAAACAAATCTTTATTTAAAAAATGAACCCTAAAAATAAACCAAAGGCACCAAAAAGAAAAAAGGGACTCCATATAGCTATTGCTTTTGGATCCCTATCCTTGAATTTATCACCAAACCTATGTCCGCATACTTTTACTACCCTAAATCCAATCCACTCCTTCCTTCGTCCCAAAAAAAAAATATAATAAACTTATCGATATAAAATTTTATATATGTATTAAATCTTTGTGAAATTTATGAAAAAAGAATATATTTTTAATTATAGTAAGGTTTACTGTAGCAGTTATGAGAGGAGATATTGGATATAATATATCTGAGTTTGATTAATTTTATATTTTTTAGTTAAAAACTTTCTAAATAAAATATATTATAATTATTATAAGACATCAAAAAAATAAACAAATGTTATATTTATTTTGGGATGAAGAGAGTAGGTCTTTACAATATGACATCTATTTGTTTCTCTCTTTTTTTTTATACATACCGTCAAAAAAATAGATATTGATCATTCAAATATTTTGGAGCGTTTGTGGTTTCTACTACTTCGTTCCATAATAAAATTAAAATTTTCTCAAATTAACACTAATAAACATTTTAAGAAAATTTGTTATTATACGGAATTCACAACATAAAGGTTAATGTTTCTGACCATGACATAATAAAAAGAGAGATTTCCCAAAAACTATATTTTTGTGAAAAAAATTCCAAACACATATAAAAATATAATAATTATAAAAAGCTACATTCATCAATCTCATATAATCTCTTACCATATCCTCACCTTCACCTCAACCCCTACATCCACCCCATCACCATTGGAATAGTTGTCGGAATCCGACGATGTCGATGAATTCCAAAATCAAAACAATACGTCGGAACAAAATGAAGTAGTGCGTCTGAACAAAATGAAAACAGTGTATCTGAACAAAATAAAACAGTACGTTTGAACAAAAGTCAAACAATGCGTCTGAACAAAATCAAAACAGTGCATTTAAATAAAATGAATCAGTGCGGCTTAATAAAAATCAAACAGTGCGCCTGAACAAAAGGCACATTGTTTCATTTACATAGGCACACTATTTCATTTTACAATGACACACTATTTCATTTTACAAAAACACACAATTTCATTTACAGAGACGCACAATTTTATTTTATAAAGACACATTGTTTCATTTTACAAGGACACACGGTTTCATTTATAAAAACACAATGTTTCATTTTACACAAGCACACTGTTTCATTTTACAAAGGAACACTGTTTTAGATATTTATCTGAAATCCCACAAAATTAACCCAAATCTACAAAATGAACCACAAAAAAACCAATATAAACATAATCAAACAATCAACAATCAAAATCCCGGAATCACAATCCCATTATCTCGTACTTCTCAATCGTCTCCCTGAGTTCACTCATCGCCTCCTTCGCCTTCTCCAACCTCGGTGCCGACCTAAACACGATCCTCGGCCCATCTCCTCCCTCTCCTCTACCACAAAAACAATCCCTAATCCCCTTTCATCTCACTTGATTAAACGCATAAACAACTCAACAACAGACGCCTTCACTCCCTTCTCCGCCACACCATCGAATATCGACTTCACAGCCCTCACGATCACGATCGATAGAATCGAAACCACTACGAGCGCCACCAGCTAGTAATTATCCAACCACACATTCATTGAATCTCCCCATCAATCGATCTGATCCATCATCGCCTCTATCGAAGATCGAGATCACCAAAACCCTTCATCTAGTCAAAACGATAGGGAATGAATGGGAATGTAGTGTCTGTAGGTGCAAAACTGTTATGATCCAATGGGTTAAAGGCCCAACAAAAGATCCAACACTATTAAGCCAAGAGGCTATTAGAAAAGGTCAAGTGGCATCTCATGAATAGCTAACTCCCATACCCTCTAAGGTGGAGACAAGTGTCTACCATGGAGAGGGTGAATAATATCCTATAAATATCTTCATTTATTACCCATAGAGGTAAGCCTTTTTGGACCACAACTCTGTCATTTCATTCATTTTAGCCATTTTTAGATAAAGACCGTGTTACATCCATAGGTTCAACCTAGAGGGGGGTGAATAAGTTGATTTAAGCTTTATTAGTACAACGCAGCGGATTTATTGATTTGAACACTGATGTTTTTTACAGACCACTAAGGTAGTCTGCAGCAGAGACTCAAACTGTATAAGTTTGTTTCTATTTTTTTTATAATTATTAATTTCTAACAGTTTTAAAAACACACAGCAATGAAAAAAAGTAAAGAATACATGATTTATACTAGTTTAAACACTTGTTATCAACTGATAATCGAGAGCTTAGTCCAATCTTCCCTTGGTGACCAGTTTAGTCACTCTAAGAGGTGAGTTCACTATCTTCTTGTTTATGACTTACAAGACAACCCCTTTTACAAGGTAGCTAACTTATCAAAAGGCGAAGAACTTAAATCTTTATATAGATCCTTCACTGGACTCTGCTGCAATTTTAGATCTTCTGTGCAGACTAGTGAACCCTCTTCCTATTTCTTTTTCAGTTCAGCTCACTTGAGCAGCTTTGAATCTTGGATTATTTTGCAAGTTTGCACTTAATCTCGTATTCAACAGCTCTACTCACTGAGCTTCATCGATCCCCTTTTATAGACTGAGGGAATGACCCCGTGATTTATGTACAGAATTTGATATGACAGCTGTTCACATGTGAACCTCAACTGATGTTGAAAATTCACCTTTTTCATATCATCGTACTGTCACACTCTGAACCCCCATAGTCCCCTCCGTGTAGCTCGACCAGTATGACCAAGCCTTCTTTTCCGGCGATGCACTTGAGAAGAGGAGGGGAGTATGCTCTCTTGTATAGGTTATCATCCATCATCTTGAACTCGGGAGCCTTACGTCTGAGTCTGAGGGTAGTCTTTTGGTCTTCGGGGAGCATCACATCGAGGATGTACGCCCGAATGTCATCCATCCAAGGCGGGCTAACGTTCAAAAGGAGTGCCTCCATTCTCGTGACTTGTTCTGACCTCAAGGCGGGAACTATCTCGGTGCGGCATCTAAGTTTGCTTGTTTTTTCTCCTATTTGAGCACAATGACTGAGGCGATCTGCCACCATATTTTCCCCCCTTGGAATTTGCTACATGTAGAGTACGGGAAGTTCCTGAGTTAGTCTTTGGGCTTCTTGCCAATATCCTTTCATGGTCTCCCCAACCTCATACATGCCATTCATTTGTTCGGCTACGAGTTTGGAGTCAGTATAGGCCTCCACTGCAAGGCGCCTTAGTGCTTGAGTTGCTGGAATCCCGAGATTAGGGCTTCGTATTCGACCGAGTTGTTGGTTGTGACGAACAAGAGTTCGATTTTACAAGGTAATTCCCACCCCTTAGGAGTGACCAAGAGTATCTCAGCTCCTGCCCCCCTTGTATTTGATAATCCGTTGGTGTAAATCTTCCATGGCTTGCCTTCCTCAACTCGGTCTTCTTGAGTTTTTGAGGTTGGGCCTTTGAAAAACCGGCACTCAACTAGGAAGTTGGCTATTCCTTGTGGTGATGCCTGAGGTCGGCCTGGGACACCATCCTGACCCCCATCATCACGTAAATCTCCTCCTGAGACATACTGACTATCGACACCAGAGTGCCGTCGACGGGAGTTTAGCAGAGGTACCTCAAGCACCTCCTTAGACCTTTCCCGAATTTTATTCTGAGTAGAGGACCCGAGAATGTCTCTTGTCAGGGACCTCCGTGCCATCCTCTTGTTGCATTTGAACCTCGAAGCAGCGACAGTCCCCGTAATTAGAGCATTTTCTTCCGCATCGATCCCGACTTTAGCCTAAGGGGCCATCTCGAGAGCTGGGCGCTTGGCCTCCCTCCTCACCTTCATTTCGGCCATGGACACCATCTTCTCGGTAGCTGCAAGACAAAAAAAAACAAAAAACAAAGGTTGGAGATGAGTGAGAAATTTTTTCGAGTTAAAAAAAGACAAAAAGGTTGGGACCCATTGAAGTCGTGGTTCACCAGCTCCTCCTTTGTCAGAATATCCCCACAGAAGAGCATCTCCTTCCCCTCTGGAGTCTTCTTCCACTCCACCAAGAGGTTGTAAGCCTCTTGGTTGTAAGCCTCTTGATGTTAGTCATCTCGGACCACTTCAAGGCCTTGATGTTCGGGTTCTCAACCCACCATCTTCGGAAGGGCCAGGCTAGCCCGTCCTTGCCTTTCGCTAGAAGAAAACTAGACTTTCAACCCTTATTCTCGTCAGGAATTTTATTCATAAGCTTGAGATAAGGGAAAGAATCCAGGCACAGCTACCCAGCCCTATTCTGACTGACATGCAAGAAGTTGAAGAAAAGTCGAGATGAGATGGCTGACTAGACAACTTAGACTCTGAGGGCAATAAGATAGAAGATTGTGACTTACCACACCGTAATGGGTATGAACTGGAATGGAGGGAGATCCATGAAACGGAAGATGAACTCAAAGAATGGATGGATAGGGAATTGGAACCCCTCATCCAAAGTGTCAGTGTAAAATGGATAAGGAATTTTTGTGTAAAACAAAAGGAATTTAGGGTCGAAAGAAGAGAGAATTTTGTGTTTTTTTCGGGAAAGGTAGAGTTCAAAAAGCTCCCCAACTGAGTAGGAATCAAATGGGAAGAGCAAACGTGATGGTAAGGGAGGTAGCATACTCGTTGAGACGCCTAGGGGTTCGTTTGGGAGCAGGCCTCGAAGGACCGACTTCGGGAACAGGCTCGTTATCAATCCCAGTGGTCGTTGTCCTTGCAGGTCTAGATTCAACCCCAAAGAAATCAGGAGAGCATTCCCAAACAGACTTATCCCCAGAGAAAGACGATGGCAACTCGGCCGCTTCAGGTCGGGATTTCGCCCCCTCCAAATTCAAAGAAGACGAAGATGCCCCTCTGCCCTGGGTGGATGGCGTCTCTAGGCTGGAATCATCCAGACCCTGGAGAACCCTCTTAAACCTAGGTCTTATATATAAAGGGACATGCTCCTCGGAATTCTCACTAGTTGTTCGGGAATCTATTACCTTGAAAAAGATTGGGCAATTAAATGAAAACCGAGTACACGAGTTGACCTAGTACTGAAGTAGATAATAAGAGTATTTGAAGTGACGTGGAAGGGATCATCCCCTTAAATAGGAAGATGGACCACCTCCCCCAATGGGATTTTGACAGGAAAACCCAAAGGCCCAAGCGCTTTTGGCGGGAAAACTAGGAATCCATAACTCAAGGGCTGCCACATCATCGGGAGCCCTGAGAGGACACTTGCATTGATTGATGCGATGCTTCAGTTCCGTCATTATGACGATGCCATCGATGCCATCATTCCCAAGGTGAAGTTTGGAGTTCCATAATCATTAACGGCTCTGGGTTGCAAGGTCAGTTGGGATTCGACCTTATTCATCCCCGAAAGGATGAAGCTCAACTCGGTCAAATCCTCGAGGAATGCAAAGTCAGTCAGCCAAGCCCCCGAACTAAAGGCCGGGAGTCGAAAGGGTCAAAGGGATCAAAGGTCTGAAGACCAAAGTCCTAACCTCACTGAGCTTCTGACCTGGACTCTCCAACTCGGGAACAGGAGGGCAAGTTTTAGTGCAAAACCGTCATGATCTAATGGGTTAAAGGCCCAGCAAAGGGTCCAACACCATTAAGCCAAGAGCTTATTAGCAAAGGCCAAGTGCCACCTCATGGATGATTGAGTCCTACACCTTCTAAGGTAAAGACAAGTGTCTACCATGAAGAGGGTGAATATTGTCTTATAAATATCCTTATTTATTATCCAAAGAGATTAGCCTTCCGTGGATCCCAACCTTGTCATTTCAGTCATTTTAGCCATTTTTGGATAAAGATTGAGTTAGGCATCGGAGCGGTCTCCGAGGATCTAACCTCGAGCCCTACTAACTAAACTTGTTGTTTCTGATCCGAGTAGGTTTTCATATCAGAATCAGACCCAAATTAACCGATCCAGTAGACTCGCGCCTAGGTTCACGAAGCTTAGGCCCGATTTCCGAACTCGAACCCAACATTCCCGACATCGGCACAAGCAGTGTCATTTTGGTAGCATGAAATTTGATATTTGTTTGTAGTGGGAGCTCGACGACGTCCGAGAGGGAGGGGTGATAGTGATTGGAGGCAGAACAATGAAATTGAAGAGGGAGAGGAGAAGGAGAGGAGAAGGAGAGGAGAAGGAGAGTAGCAGGGGAGGAGGAGGTAGGAGTGTGAGTGGGGAAGTAGAAGTGGGAATCAAATTATATGTTTGAGGGATTTTTTTTTTGTATTGTATGATTGATAATATTTTTGAAAAAGATATAGGTTTGAGTAATTTTTTGTAATAATAATACCTCTTTGTTGACAATAAATATAACATTTCCAAGAAGACATTATTGGAGTATGTATTTTTGATGAACTGGAATCTTATATCAAAAAAGAAAAACATAGGTTATGGCTAGCTTCAAATAAGATTATTTGTGATTAGTTCCTTGAAGGTGGAGATCAAGGGTTGAGATTGAGGGTTGATTCTCTCTATTCAATTAATACAAAAAATAAACTTTTAACTTGATTTTCAAATCCAAAGATCTAACCATAAACAAGCTTAATTATGGTTAGCCATAAATCCACCAAACCCATCAAATAATATTTTATTGTCCCATCACTTGCATCACATGAAAGTATACAAGTTATATTATTTCCTCCATCTCAAATAAATTATACATATATATTTTTCACTATTATATACGCATTTATATGAGTTTTGTTTACCTATCAAATTAAGTGACTAGGCCCTTGAATGTGGAGATCAAAGATTGAGATTGAAGGTTGATTCTCTCTATTTAATTAATACAAAAAAATTAAACTTTTAATTTCAACCGTTGATTTTCAAATCTAATGATCTAACAACAAATTAACTTATTTATGGTAGCCATAAATTCACTAAACCCATCAAATAATGTTTTATTATCCCATCACATGAAAGTATACAAGTTATATTACTCTGTCCATCTCAAATAAATTGCACATAATGTATTTTTTTATTATTACATACGTATTTATATGAGTTTTGTTTACCAATCAAATGAAGTGATAAAAAGTTTTCCTTAACATATGATTAAAATACACAACTTACATAATCATTAACGTTTTACGATAAATTATTGAAATATATTATGTTTGCTTATATAACAACGTAGGTCAAACTTCGTCTCAAAAATTAAGAAAGTCAAAATATCATAATTTATCTGAAACGGATGGAACTTCAGTTACGATTAGTGTTTCACCACAAGTTTGTGTGAAACAAAGTTTAATCGTCCATCGTGTCGATCAAAATTTGTCTCCACAAATCCGATCGTTGAAACACGGGGAGTAAATTTTTACTCTGTTTTAATTCATGTATCATGATACGGTTTGTATAAAATGATTGGCTCGACAAATTGGACAAGGTCAAACTTTCATTTATTTGCCGTGGGACGGAACGATTATAATAATTTAAGCCAGTCTTTGATTAGAGGTTACTCACAAACGAAAGAAAATACTAGCAAAATCTGTTCCATAATTCACCTGACAAACTTTAGACAAACCAGTTATAGTGGCAAACCTCAGTATAGGCTAAGCGCTTTTTTTTCTAGATTATAAAGTGAATTAAAAGGGCAAAATCAACATTGATCATGAAAGCTGGTTCCTTGACCATCGGGTTATATCTTATACTCTTTCATCCCCAAAATATTGAAACAATGTTCAATATTGGAACAATGTTGTCGTAGTGCAACGGTAATTACATGCATATTGTGCAAGCCTCAAGGAAGTCACTTTTTACTTTGAAGATGCTTCATCGTAAGCTAGCTGCATGCCCACGAAACTATTAATTCAATGTAAAACTTGATTCAATCACTAAAGCACTAAACTCCGTGAGTTTTATGTCGATTAGTATCAACACATTGATCTCGATACGATGATTGTTGGTCTATAACGCGCATTGTCAATAACACAATAATAATAATCAGCTTAAGTATTTGAATTTAACGACGCAATGTTGTGTTAAACGTATGTGCTTTTTAATTATAACAAAGGAACTGTCTAGTTGTCGTAGATAATCGACTTATAGTAACATTATTAAGATAAACTATAGTCAAATACTAACCACCCACCATTAAATTAATTAGGCTGCTTAAGCTCCTAATCTAAACTATATATATAGTAGAATGGTGACAAAGGGATGGCCTCATGGCCAGTATAAGCCGTCTAACGAACCTAAACCCCTCATTTTCATTAGTCGATACGTTATGGTTTTACCCCTTTTTGTTGTACTTATATCGATCACCTTTTCTTAATAATTCGCCCTTCCCATTATTGTTGTGACATAGTGACCGTGACAACTAAACTAATTGTGGGAGATTTTTTTTGAAGGATGGTTTAAAGTTCTTCACAATTGTTTAGACCTCTCAACATCCTTTTAAGAAAATTCGATATTTCTTTAGGAGGTCGAATTGTCTAGACTTCTCTAAAATGATATAAGATTTTTTAGATTAATATTGAGAGGTAGAAAGAACTTTAGACAACTCTAAAGCTTTTCTAATTGGAAAGTAATTTCTAGAGAATTCTTATAAATATTAGGAGGGGAAGAGTGTAGACCAAGAAATCAGATCATTTCATACACTTGCATATCATGGGATGTAAGACTCATTTGCCAAACATCCCACATCCCACAAACTCTCAAGTATCCAAAATAATACAATGTATATTTTCTCTCACTAAGTTTGTTCCAAGTTTTTATTTTCTCTTTCTAAGTTTTCACTCAGACGTCTTCTTGACAGTAGAATCATCTCAAATGAAGGAACGAGTATCTTGAATGCCGTACGGATAACGAAAATCTATCCCGTGACAGTGTGGAGAAGTGAAGATGTACATGCATTCTGGAGAAACCCGAACAATATTTTCACAACATTTATAGAGTAACAAGTTGGATAATTGGCACATAACGCGTTACAGAATAAGTTGGATAATTAGTAGCATTCTAAATTCAAAAACCTTTAATCTTATACATGTGATCGTTACGTATTGAATTTGGTATTTTATGTACGAAGTCCATTGGAAGTGTCCTCGCCACATGCCGAAATGACTTTGAAATTGCAGCAACAAAGAGTTGCAGATCAGAAGTTATGGAGATATTTTGCAAGCTTTCCAAGAGACTTTGCAAGGAATGTTTGTAGGTTGGTGCGAGTTCTCTTGAAATCAGGTAGACATTGAACGGGTGTGTTACTTTGGCAAAATGACACCATAGGTGGTCGTACGAGATAACCCGAGTGTCTTTTCATACATTGGAGATAGTTTAATTAAGAGTATGAATTGAATTGGATTAAAATCCATATTCAATATAATCCATATCAATTTATGAATTTTTATGATCCAATCCAATCCATCCAAAAAGTGAAATTAAATCGGATTTTTTTTTCCTGTTTTGGTAATTGTGTTAAGCTATTGATCCAATTTTGCTAGGCTGGTGCTGCTAATGTTTCTGTTCATTGGAGAACGAAACTTCATTCGTCAAAGGCATTCAAGAAAGAAGAGAACAGATTTTTGTTACCAGTCAGTTGAGCCACAGATATGTAGAGAAAACAAGGTTTTGAAAAATATTTTTGGCCACACATGAAGCCATGGTTTGACTATTATATTTATAATACAAGTTAATACATGATGAAGATTTCAGTTCCTATAAATTGGATAGTACTTGACAAACATATCGTATAGTAACTAAAACAAATATAAGAGAATCACCTAAAATTACTCCACTAATTGCCATGAATGATTTGAAAATCTATTCAAATCAGATCTCCCATACAAGGAAACTTTCTGATCGTGTGACAAGGCATACCCCCCCTCCCTCCCTCTTCGAGTGATCATATCTCGGATAAAATGATAATCAATTTCGATGTGTTTGGTACGACATAAAAAACTGGATCAGACATATGGTATGTTGCACCAACATGATCACACCATAGAACGGGAGATGATTGAATTGGAAAGCGGATTGCATTGAGTAGAGATCGGAGCCATTGTGCTTCAGCGGCTGCATACTCAGACTCGGTTGATGAACGACCCATTGTTTTTTTTATGGGGCCCCCATGAAATGATATTTGCGCCAAGATGTATAGTAAAGCCAGCAGTAGAGCGACGATCATCTATACAACCGGCCCAATCAGCATCACTAAATATTTTGCATCTCACGACAAGGGTCTCGAGAAATCAGAAGACCATATGATTTTGTGTGTTGATGATACCGAAGAATCTGCTTGACCATTGTCCAATGATGCTCAGTTGGTGCATGCATAAATTGACATATTTTACTGAGAGAAAAAGCAATGTCTGGACGAATGAGGCCGAGATAATGAAGGGAGCCGACTATTTAACGATGTGGTGATATCAGAAAAGGGACAGCCTCCCAATTTTGTGAGCTTAGTGGTGGTGTGGAGAAAGGAGTGGTCACAGGCTTGCAGGTTTCAGGAGATCGATAATGTATTGGGTTTGTGAAAAGACTATCCCAGAAACATGTGGAGTTATTTCTACACCAAGAAAGTACCGAAGATCACCCACGTCCTTGAGGGAGAAAGCTGCACCAAGTGCCTTGATCAGACGGTCAATATGACTAGAGGAGTTTTCATGTAACATAAATTAGTATATAAATTTAAGTGTTGAGATGAGAAAATATGAAAAGAGAATGATCATTTTGTGACTGTACGAAATGCTAATCCAAGAGAAAAGTTTTGAGTTTGTCAAACTATGCTCGAGGCGTTTATTTCAGGCCATAAAGTGACTTGGAGGCAGGGATGGTAAGTGGAATTTGGGCCCAAGGTTGATTATTGTCCTTGCTTTATTGTAGCGGTGGTGGCCGTCCTTGAAGAACTGATGCTGGTAAAAATGGAAATGTGAATTCCTCAAACCTGCAATGACTAACAAGAAAGATTTTATTAGTGCGTGGATCAAAACGAACATAACCATGAGAGTTGTCACTATATCCTAAGCATATGCAAGCAAGGAGTAGAACAAAATTCCATTTTATTTTTGTTGTATGGGCGTGGAAAAGGAAAATATAGACAATCAAAAATTTTGAGAAATGAATAATCAGGAAGTTCGCCGTGAAGAATGTGAAATGGTGATTTAGCATTATTAGTGCGAGAAGGGATACAATTAATACAGAAGAGTGAGCAAGTATGGACAATCCTATCTCAACAACGCGAAGATGTTTTCGTTCCAACATTTCATTTTGCATAGAAGTATATGGACATGAGACACGATGGTTAACGACCATTTGTTTGAAGTGTGACGAGAGTGCAACAAATTCCTTTCCTCCATCAGTTTGAAAATTTTTGAGTTTTGTATCAAATTGACGTTCAACTTGTTTTTGTCAAGTCAAAACAATGGGAAACACTTCAGTTTTACTCTTAAGCATGTAACACCAAGTATATTTTGAGAAGCCATCCACCAATAAGAGCATGTAGCGAAAACCATGAAATGAATAATTACGAGAAGATCCCCACAAATCACCAAATACAAGTTTTAAAGGACAGTAAAAATAGAAGTACTGGAAGGTAAAGGTAATCTGGTGGCCTTTCCAATGTGAAAAGTAGTACATGAGAGTATTATTATAAATGATATAATATTATCGTTGTAATCGTTTTATAAATAAAATATTTATATATAGATTTATGTATATATTTTTTATTATTTTAATACACAAAAGTTATCATGGTATCATAGCGTTTTTGGGATCTCACCGCCGGCCACCACGGCCTCTATTCTCCTTGTAGATCTGGGCAGAACATCATTCTCCCTCTCAAATCTCCCTTTCGACAATATTTTTCACTATAACTATCATATTGAATATTATCTATTTTATATTCTAACATTACGGAAACTAAATAACTGATGCGGTGTGTGCAAAGTGCACTTACCTGTACGGTGAATATCAAGGCCTTCACCATTGCCGACGTGAAGACGATCAGGACTGGAGTAAGTGACTGCGTCAGAGATATCAGTCAGGTCCGGGGTGGCATGAAAATTCGCTCCAGTGTCCGCAGGCCAAAAAGAAGGTTCCAATGACGATGCTGCAGGAGAATAGACATTAGAGGAAGGCTCACTAGGAAGATGATGGTAATGAGCAAGTAGTTCAGAATAAGTGGGAGTTTTGTCTCCAGCCATGGTTGTCGTTACGAGTTCTTTGAACTCTTTGCGAAGCCCTTTGAACACATGAATGTTGAAATCTTCGGCCAGATCAAAGGCTTTCCAGCAGCAGCCAATTCATCCGCACTAACCTCAAGTCAAAGTAAGAAGCTTTCCACAGATTCATTTGGTTTCTGTGCTTCTTGAAGTTGCATATAGAATGGAATGAGTTGGGCTTGCCATTTGCAGATAATTTGTTCGAGTGAGTTTCAGAGAATGATGAGCTTGTGTTAGACTAGGAGAGGATGAAGCAACAGTATGTTGGGGCAGAGGCCATGTGAATGCTCTGATACCAAGTTGAGCCAAGAAAAAAACAGATCTTGAAAAATATTTTTAACCAGACATCAAGTCATGGTATGACTATCATATTTATAATACAAGTTGCTATATATGATGAAAATTTATAAATTAGCTAATACTTGACTCACATATCGTATGGTAACTGAAACAAATAGAAGAGAATGAATGATTTGAAAGTCTATTTAAATCAGATCTTTTATACAAAGGAAACTTACTTATCATGTGACAAGGCTTAACACAGTCAAATCCAATATGAACTCCAACCTCGTGATGCCCCCACACAATCATATCCATTTTGTTGGTCATGGCCGACATCAAGAGTCTCTTGATTGTTCGGATCCTCGGCTCTCTCATGGTTAGCCTATCGGGATATAGGGATTCAATTTTTGATTTCTCTATACAAATTTTAATAATTTTCATATATTGAAATTAGTAAAGTCCCATTTGGCATATTCTACAATATTAAAATAATTTTTTAAATTTTTATAATAATATTATTTCATTTTACTTTAGCTAAAATAAACCAATTTTTAAATATTTTTGCATTTTTTATATTTACTAAATTATCCTTTATCACAAAAAGAATACTTTGTATTATTTTAATTATATAAAAAATTTAGGAAAATATAATTTTGATTTCCAAAATATAAAAAAATATAAAATATAGAACCATGTAAAGATTCGGATAAAAAGAGAGAATTTACTACGTGACGTTTTTTTTTACCGAGTGCGCTGAGCCACATTGAATATCTGCAACGTTTAGCTTAACATGCTCTCAGGAACCTTGTAACCTAGATGCAACAGTTGATATTCGAAACAATGAATGAAAGCTAACAAGCAAACATGAATCCCATTGCCAGAATAGTATACCACACTGGTTATGTTCAGGCACAAAACTCACATCGAAGGAAGAAATAATGGATAACCGGTAAAAAAAACCCAACAGAAACGATGTTTAACTCCTCAAGACAGATTGATGCAAAAGGAAGAAATAATGGATAACCGGTAAAAAAAAAACCAACAGAAACGATGTTTAACTCCTCAAGACAGATTGATGCAAAGATGCGTCAAGCTAACAAAACACTGGTCCTTCTAGTTCAAATACCTTGGTCTAGGAACGGAGTAAATCCAACAAAACTTATATAATCAAAACAAAAAGATGACAATAATACGAGAGCTTAGTCGAACAAGCTGAAACCAAGGTCACCATCGGACTCCTCTTCAGGCTCTGCCGGCTTCTCTTCCTCCACAGGAGCCGCAGCAGCATCACCCCCGGATGCACTGGTGTCGGCAACCGCAACAGCCACAGCAAACTTGCTGGGATCCTGCATTCATTTCAAACAAACAATACTCAAATTCTTGCGGTCAATGACTTTCACTGTATATCAAGCACTATACAGGGCAAGGAAAAGATTGCTAACCGCAAGATACTCCTTCACTTTATCTGCTTGAGGGAAGGAGTACTCAGTCTGCACAGCAATAGCCAAGAGATTTTTGTAGGCATTGATGAACATGTGTGGCGCGGCAGCGAGAGTAGGGTAAGAAATAGCCAGAGACAAGGCAGTGGCGACAGAGACACCAGCAGCAAACTTCTCAATCAGGTCATCCTCGGTGAGGTCCAGAACCTCAGGGCTGAAGACTGATCCACTATCATACACATTTATGACATTCAAGCCATATGAGAATGGCCTGATGCCAAGCTTGGCAAGCAAGGCAGCCTCAGAGGATCCTACTTTGTCACCCTTCTTGATGAGCTCAACAGGGGTGATAATTTCGACAGTTCCCTTGTTAATCTTGGTTGGGATGTTGAGCACCTGACATTGTAATGGTGGTAAGCAAGAGTTCCCTCAGAAGAGATTTGAAAACCCTGATGTTATAAGGAACACAAGAGAATGAAAAAAAACCTGGAAGAAAGAAGTTTGGGATGGGTCCAGACCAGTGCTTCCTGGCGGAACGACGACATCACTGGGAGCAATAAGACCCACACGAGCAGGAGCACCAACCTGTTCTCAAAGATAAGTTTCCAACCATCAGGCACAGATGCCGCAAATGGTTCCTATGTCAGAAGACAGTTACTTAGACAACTTCTATACGTTTGATTAATTTACATTCCAAACAAGCAAAAGCTTAGATAAGGAAGAGCATGTCCAACAGCTTCTGCCAAAGCAATTGCACACCCTAGGATCTAATATATAATCAACAAAGAAAAAAGGTTCACTACACAATCAAATCTAAACGGGATAGCTGATACTTAAAAACTCAGTAGAACTTATCGAGGCAACAGCCTTACAAACCAAGACAGCCTTTTATCTCAAATGCTAACACCAGGAACATCAAACTCAAACAGAACACATATTTTCCTATTTTATCAAGATAGAAATCTGTGAGTTCCAGGTGATTAGCCCTTGGTAACAGTAAATCAGATTCTATCAAGCACATTTCACATGGCCTGCAAGGTTCCAAGCATTCACCAAAAAACTGATGCTGTAAGGCACATCCAGATGAAAGAGGCCCTTAAGACTGAACTAATGTGCTAAATATCCAGAGAAATTAACATAAATGTAGTGAACATATAATATCAAGTTCTGAAAGACTGGTACTTCCAGGACTTAAAGTTTCTATATAAATGAAAGACTACAGTAAAGGACAAGATCCTGATAGAAGACCCTTCTCACAAGCTATTAAACAGTGTTCACAAACATGAAAATGAAAACACACGAGTTAGAAGACCCTCTAGTACTTGAGCATGAGATAAAAGGCTCAGTCACATGTCTCATTGAAGCCTCAGGATAAAAGATAAATCACTAAAATATAATGAAATTTTATAGGACTTCCAGTACCATAAAACCACTAGCAAGTAATACTTCAGTAGATTCAATTGTAGAAGTAAAACATAAATATTCAATAAACTAGACAAGATAATGTACTCTCTCCGTTCCAAATTAATTCCCAACAATCTCAGGCCAAGCTTGATTCATGTCCTAAGACATCGACGGCATACAAAATTTCATCACAAATCATATTTAGAGTAGCTTATCTAGTAAAAACAAAACGTCCTGAGGAAGAAGAATAACATTCTAGAACTACCAAACAGATATGAAACCGGTAAAAGAAAGAAAAGGAACCAAGAAGTAGAATACTCAGCCAATGTACAATTAAGATCAGAGGCCTGCACCACCTCTCATCTCCTTTTCGGCTATCATTCTACTTGATCTAAAGCAAAGCTCAACTTGCTAATTTGTATCAAACTTTAGAAGTCTGGATGTAACTCCAACTCACTTTGAAATTGATTACTCCCAAACACTCATATTCATTACTTTCATAAGTTGTGCTAAAAAAATCATATAAGAAGTTTGATATTTATTCTACTCTATTCGAAGAAAGTTCATTGATATGCCAATCAATTTTTCACTATTTATATCATTGATATTTAAATTCTTTGAACACTAACTAAATCCTACAAAACGTGATATCTTCATCCTCTATCACATTAGGTTCAAGTATAAAACAGTGCATCATAATTCCATGCATTTCGCCTAATGGATAATAATAAACTTCTGCAGAACATTGCATTTAGGTATTTTGTGAAGGTAACAACATTTAGTGCAATCATCTGTCAATGATGAAAGAAGCACCTGATTGATAAAACTACCAATACCACACATGTGAACATCTTTCTTGATTCATGAGATATACACTTGTAAAATTGTTCAACCAAATGCAATGAAAAAAACATTCTCAAATCGACTTCATGAAACCAAACATTGATGATGAATTCTAGTATGAATTTGTTCAGTAATGATACTTCACCCTCCTTAGTTCTTAGCCCTGGTCGATGAAACTATCCCATTTTAACTACACTAAAACTATGTTAAACGAAGTCTAAGAGTTAAACCGTATACATACAACTAACTTACCCATACACAAAAATTCTCAAGTCATGCATAATCCTCCATCATCATTATAGATACTTCAAGAGAAAACATAAAAACTACCACTTTGACGAGTCCTACAAACAATAAAACACTGATCATCACTAACCTTGTACTTGGCAACCTCCTCGCTCACTTCCTTCAAATCACCCTTGGTAAAGATCAACCCCACATTTCCCTGCCCTCAAAACATGATATAAACACATACCACTCAACCTTTAATCAACGCAGAAACCCAACAACACCAAAACTCAACAACATTATAAACACAATCGTCTTGATAGAGAGATACTCTTTACCGATATCCCAAAACACGTACCACCAAACAATTGATAAGCGATAAAAACGCATTGTTCCCAGTCTTCTCAGCATGCATCCTAATCGATCTCTTCATCATCGTGTTCTTCCCCATCAGAACCACGGAATCCCCACGCAGACCTCTACGGATGGACTGCAGCTGGTTGGACCCGACATTATCGGCGCTGGCGATCAGGATCTGGTTGTACTCGTCGAGAAACTTGCATAGTTTCTGATCGTAGGCAACCTTCTTCTCTGCTTTCGTCGGCTTCGGCGCCATTGATGAGGTTGATTGAGGCGCTGTTTGGTGGATTTGATGCGGAGGAGAAACCCTAACCCAAAACGGCCGATGAGGAGAAAACGAGGATGGCAGATGTTTGGGTTGTTTATATAGGAGAGATTGGAGTGGATAGGACGGTGGGTTGGGTTTTGGGCATGGATTGGACGGTTTGTGAGTTTAAGTTCGAGTGAAAGTAATTTTTTTTTTTTGCAAACAACTTGTGTACTTATGTTATATTTTGATTTAATCATTTAATTTTATTAGACACATATAAATCACCAAATCCTATTATTTGATATTAGTATTCTCGTAATAATTATAAAAAAGAATTCGCGATAATAAATAAAGAAAAGAATATTCGATATTTGAGTTTGATTTTGAGGGTTTACAAAAGATTATAAATAATATTATAATCATTATTCATATTTAGATAAAAGAGAGTCAAAATTATTTATCAATTTCTTTATTTACTAGTCATAAGCGTGTCAAGTTAAGACAATATCAATAAAGAGAGAATTTTAAGAGAATTATTTTGAACTATCTAAAATAGTTTCAATTCATATTTTAGTAACTAAAATTTTTATAGCATATTTAAGAGCGCAATCAAACTTTACTTTCTTTTTTTTATACCTAAACATTTAAAATACCCATATTATCCTTATTTTAACTTAACCACACCCCTTCTAACCAAACCCACACAATTCTAACCCAAACCATAATAACCAACCCTAACCCAATCTTTTCATTTTTCCCCTCATCATCGAACCATTGATCAAAAATCATCACTACCGATAACGTCGCGGCAATGGTGAGTTTCCAGGAGTTCGAGAGGCAAAGCGAGGTTGCTGAACTTGTGCACTCGACTCTGGAAGGAGCTATGCGACCACTACGTCTCCCGCGAGGATGGCCTCATCGCAAAATGTGAATCCCTCTTATCAAAGATCCAATCCCTCAATGACCACATTAAGAGATCTTTGAAGCTCCTCCAGAAGCATGAGTTCTCCTTCGAAGGATCCCTGAGCTATATCTCAATGTTATAAACCTATGCTATTTAAAGAAAGAACTCAGACGTGTTTTACCTAACACAAACACATAAAATGTGTTTGTATCAACAGTGCAAGCGTGTTTTGTTTGGACGGTGGAAGACGAACAGTGTGGCTAAACAGTGAAAACGTGTTTAACTTTTCTCCATGTCAAGGTTAGGGGTAACACCGTTGAGATTGCCATCACCAATACCGTGGAATCCAAGAAAGCTGAGATTAAAGTGTTCGAGGGAGGAGAGGAGGTCATCGAGGAGGTAGATGATGAAGAGGGTTTGCTATTGAAGAGTTTCTCTGTACGGATGGATCACGAGGGTTCTGGAGGTTTATTACTGTGAGAAAGAAGGAATTTGATGTGCTGAGGGTGAAGATCCCGATCATGTTAGGGAATTATGTTGATCTGTTGAGGTTTGTGTTAGAGTCAATATCGAAGGTGTTTTCGGTTGATAAGTGGTGGAAGAGTAAGAGGGTTCATGATCTATGGGCATATGTTTTGATTATGGAATCCTTAATTCTTGTTGATGTAGATGTCGGAGGTGTTTGCCTTTGATAAGAGGGAGCGTGTGCTTGAGATCATAGTGACATGGAAGAATAATTTGATTTTGGAATAGGATCGAGAATGTGAAGACGCTCAATGTGCATAAATACGTTCTTGTAGCTTTTTTTACGTTTCGGATTGTGAGGATAGATGATGTGAGTTTGTAGAGGAAGTTTATGGTTGGATCTATTTAGAGGAAGCAGATGCCAAGGCTTGTTATTTCCCTTAGTTTAGACAATGAAATACTTGATATGATTGAGAAGTTGATAAACAGGGGCCCGTAGATTGATTCTGTATTTATTTGGTCTTGTCAATTTGTTGTTTATATTTGTGACTATTTGTTTAGACTTGTGAACTATTTTGTTTATATTTATGAATAATGATGTTTCACCTCTAGAAATGTATTGTTCTGTTCTGACATGTGAACTGTGTTGTTCTGTCTTATGAATTGTGGTTATTTTTATGAACTGCTTTTGTTGTCTTTGATAAAGAATTAATTTCATTTCATCAAGCATTACAACCAATTTGCTAATACTACAACAAGTAACCTATTTCAGGTAGCAGTTCCATGACCTCTCAATACATAATCTTAAGGCCACAATACAACTATTTCATATAATAACAAGCAACAGAAAATGGAGTAGCTGCCATGCCAGTGAAAATCCTCCATTTACATTCTTTCCAAATGCCACATATAGCTGCTAAACATAAACTTCTACGCTGTTTGGCCATATTTGGTTATTCTCTTCCAACTGTTAATCATCAGGACAACAACGAGCTCCAGGAAAACTGCTTATAATCAAGCTTCAACTGGATATAAAATCACTTTCATGACATCTTGAGCAAAGGAGCAGGAAAGAAAAAAGCATCGTGACTTTCTAAAGCCTCTTCACATAATACACAATGCTCATCAATATTAGGAGCCCATATAGCCAATCTATCCTTAGTGCATAGCCTATTTTTTGAAGCTAACCACACAGGAAATGAGATTCCATTATAGCTATGATCTTTGTGCTCCAGATTTTGTCAAGAGATCTCAAAAACTTAGGTTGACTTTCTTGTTTTTGAAAGTCTTTCCTAAGGTTTTGAGATTGTTGATGAGAATATTGAACCTTTTATAAAAGGTAATCAAATTTTCATCACATCTCATTGAGACCCAATAATATTGTTGCATGAGAACATCCTTCTTGTTCTCTCTTATTTCGTTAGTTCCTTCATTTATGAGTAGTAGAGCTTCCCATGCTTTCTTTGGAGTGGTTGTATGAACCACTATTTCAAACATGTTGTCATCAAGCACTTTGAATATTTGGTTCTTTGATCTTCTATCAACCTGCACCAAATCTCAGTCTTCTCTTGATCAAAGTGACTTTGGTCTGTAGACTTCACGTGTTGTGTCCATTGGATCAGGCATCATTGGAATGTGAGGTCCATCTGCAATGATATCTTGCATTCTCTCATCAATTGGATCAAGATATGCAAGCATCCTCAGCTTCCAGTGATTGAATTTGTCAAACGAACACGTTGGAGGCTTTCCACTATTTGGACACTTAGGAAGCTTTGGTGGTGTCATTGTTCTTCACACAAACAAACTGTTAGTAACTTTTTTGCAAATAAGATAATGACATTTTCTTTCCACAAACTATTAAGTCTGGAAAGTCAAGCTCTAATACCAATTGTAAGGTCCAAGATTTAACCTAGAAGGGGATGAGTAGGTTGTTTCAAAAATTATTTTAACTTTTGATGCAGAATACTAGTTATTTGCAGACCATTGGTCTATGCAGATCATTTAGGTAGTCTGCAGATGGTATTTGATGGTCTGTAATAGAGAGTTCAAACTCTTTGAGTTTATCTTTGTTTGGCTGTGATGATTTAATTCTAACAGTTCTAAAATATTAAGCAATGAGAGCAAGTAAGAGACATAGTATTTATACTGGTTCAGACACTCGGTATCAAATGATAATTAAGAGCTTAGTCCTTCTTTCCTTGGTGAGTATCAAATGATAATTGAGTGTAGTCAAGCCAAGAGGTGAGTATCACTATCTTCTTATTTGAGCTTACAAGAAACTTCTTTTTACAAGCTATCTAACTTGTACAAAAGATGAAGGACTCAAATCCTTTGCACAGATTCAAACTCTGGATTCTGCTGCAAGATGTGTTCTTTTGCAGACTAATGACACCCCTTTACTGTGATCTTCACAAATTATCTCTTGAGCAATCTTTGAATTTATGGTTGCTTTGCACGCTTGTCTTTCAATCTCATTCAACAACTTTTCTTCAATGAGCCTTAACAGTTTCCTTTTATAGGCTCAGGGAACGAACCCAGCAAATATGGTATTATTTCTGATATGACATCTTGCCACTTGTGTCCCCTACTATCTTGTTTTTGATGCTGACAGTCCACTGACTTCAGAATTTGTGTCATTGCTCTTTGTACCATCTCTACTGTAATACAGTCTGTTGTAACTGGAATTGTAAGATCTAGTCTGAACTCTGCAACCCTAGTCTTTATCAAGTCCCTGCTGTAACTTCCATTCTGCACTCAGATTTGATGCACATTATGATTTGCTATGTTGGTCCTCGTCTGCAAACTCATTCCCAGATCCTGAAGCCTTTGATGGTCTTTTGTTGAATATCAATGTCTTAGCTGCTTATCCAAAAATATCTCTAGCAGTCTACATTTGGTGGCTTACAGAATGTTCATCATTTGTAGCCGTATGCTCCTCAGCATCTATTCTAGACTACAACCATCTATTTGTTTTCTAGCGTGAGCACACTAACTATATAATCACTAATATATCTCAGTTTTTGTTTCATCAATTTTTATACAATTGGAGGGATTATACATTTGTATCAGTCTATAATATGCATCAATGGATAAGGGATACGTTCAAGGAACTCCTCAACAGCCTGCAACCAGTTGCAAAGGAATTGAAAGCCGAGAAAAACCTAGGACACAATATTTTGAAAACTTCCAGGCAACTCTCTCCAACATGGCTGAAAGGCTTGTAGATCAAATCCAAAGGGCTAATACACTAAATCTTTAGCTGGAAAGCAAACAGCCACAGATGGAGAGCATTATGTAGACCACCAGATGCAAACTACTATAGAAGATTTTGGCAAAACAACTAAGACATACATGGACAACATAAGACCTGTAAATGTTTTAGGATGTAGGATTGAACTTGGAGACGAATACCAAACACAGCAATCCATGGATTGCATCAGATTTGGGTGCAGACAAGGTTACAATAAGGACTAGGTATAGACGAAGTCTCAACGATATTGAGTGCAGATTAAGATGTAGCAGACTGGAGTGTAGCAGAGATGGTTGCTAAGGTTGGGTCGGACGTTTGAGATTCAAAGTGTGATACTATGAGGATTTGAAAAAGGTGAGCTGTCAATATCAATTGAGGTTCACATGTGACCAGTTGTCACATCAGATCCTGTACACAAGTCATGGGTCTATTCTCTCAGCCTATAAAAGAAGATCGATGAAACTCAGTGTTTAGAGAAGTTGAATGTCAGATTAAGTCCAAACTTGCAAAAACAATCAAAAATTCAAAGCTACTCAAGTGAGCTGAACTGAGAAAGAAATAGAAAGAGAGTTCACTAGTCTGCACTAAAGAACAAAAGGTGCAGTAGAACCGAGTGAAGGATCTGTAAAAGGATCTAGGTTCTTCACCTTTTGACAAGTTAGCTATCTATAGAAGATAGTGAACTTACCTCTTGGATTGACTAAACTGATCAGCAAGGGAATACTGGACTAAGTTCTTGATTATTAGTTGATAACGTTGTGTTCTTTATAAATTTTGTATACTGGACAAAATCAGTATAAATTTTGTGTTCTTTATTTTCTTTCATTGTTGTATGTTTTTAAAATGGTAAAAAAAGCAATCTCTACAACAAAACAGAGATAAAATTACACTGTTTGACTCTCTGTTGTAGACTATATTAATGGTCTACAAAGAATATTAGTGCTCAAATCAATAAATCTGATGCGTTGCACTGATAAAGATTAAATCAACCTATTCATCCTCCTCTAGGTTGAACCTGTGGATCTAACAGCTAAGCTCATGGAAATAGGATTTGCGATAGACCCTTGTTTTGTAGCTAATTTGCAATGCAATTGTCGCTAATGAGTGACAGGTTTTAGAATTTCTATCACTAATTCAATTAGTAACTAGATAATTAGCGACAATCACTTCAGTTACAAGTTCGTTGCTAATCACTATTTGAGATGGATTTGGCTATTTCCAATGCTAGAATTTGAAGTCCTGTTGTCCGTGATATTTGTTCAGCTTCTTTCCTTACAGCAAGTGCTCTTATTCTCGTGATTGGTGTTGAGGTTTGGATTGACTCTATTGATGACTCTGCTATTGCTGACCCTGGTACAGACACTGCTCTTTGAGCCATTTCACTGCTCTTTGAGCCATTTTGAGTAAGTTAAGAAAATGAGGATGGCATTTCCTCTTTTTGATTATCTTTATTATCACCTTTGGCATTTCATTCACAAGATTCTGTAGAAGATCTGACACTCATTTTGGCTCTTTCTTCATCCACTCCACGTCTTCTATCCTTATTCTTTTGATTTCTCTAATACATCTGGCCTAACTTTCATGTTGAACTTGAGCTCTTCCATAAGCCCATCCATCATCCAACAGATCAGTGTATCATCATTTTCATTTTCTGGAATACCTTATAGTTCAAGTAGTTCTTTCTCTTTGTCTGCCACTTCTTTTGATGCCAGTTGAATATGCTCTTCCCTAACTTATCTTATTTAATAGATCTGTTAATTGCTTCTCATATACTGCTAGTGTTGCAACCTGTAGGAGTTCAACCTCTTCTACTTCAGTTCTTCCCTCTGATGTTTGTAGATATGCTTCTAGTGCGAACTTCTAGCTGGCGAATCTTTCAAATGATGGATCAAACTCCCTTTGTTTTTCCTCATCTGAGTCTGGCTCAGCGAGTTTGTATCTTCTTTCTTTTACAGCATTTTCTTTATAAATTTGCTAGCAAATTTAGTTTTCTTAGACCTGTTGATGTGATAGAACAGGTTTCTGGGAGGCATTTCTTCTTACAGAGAGTGTATTGGGTTTCTCTTTGTTCAACCACTTTTCAATACTCTTCTTCTCATTGTATAGGGTTATCGGTTATTGGTGGTGGATCAATTGGTTAGATGACCATCTACTCTACTGGTGTTGATGTCATCTGATTTGGTGAGACTTCCTGTTCTGATTTGATCTATTCTGTTGTGACTTCCTCTTGAGACATTTGTGCTATTTTTTATGAAGTGTTCCTTTGATTAACCACTTGTCCTGTATCCTTAGCTAGTGATGGTCCATCTTGTGTCTGAGTGGAGGGGATGTTGATAATGAGGTCTCTGGTGGTGGTGTAGGGTTTTTCTTATTTTCTCTTACGGATGGTGCCTTGGCTGTTGGCTTTTCTAGTCCTGTTCTTTGATTTCTTTGATGGAGATGGTGATTCTTTCTTTGTCTTCTCAAAGGATGCTGGAGTCTTTCTTATCAAACTGAGGATTTTTGTGCAATTCCTCTTGTTTCTATTAATGGCCATTCCTTTTTTGGGATCAATCTTCAATTTGTTTCTCAATAGTAGAATAATCAGTTTGCACAATGCTTAGTCATTCTTCTTCTTATTCAGTCTCTTTAAAAATAGATTGAACATAAGTTTGATCCAGTTGAGCTTTTGTCCAAACACCAGACTAGTTATCATCTGTGGTTGTTCTTGATTGACATGGTCCTTTGATCCTTCTACGACAAGTAGACACTTCTTGAGAATGTCTACGAGAAACTCATAAATGAGATGGAAATACTTCTTGAAAAGTTATCCCTTCCTTGGTATGTAGGTTACCAGTTTCTCCATTTCTTGGTGTTTCCATTCCATTGGTATCTCATCTGGCAGAACTCCATTTTCAATTAACACAAGAAGCTCAGCAAAGTCCTTGGCAATCCATAGTTCATCAAGACAGTGCTACTTCATTTTGCTATGTTACCCACCAGAGTGACTATATACTACTCTCACCTAACCACGACTCCGCCTCCCCTATCACCGCGCCACTTCTTGTCATGGCCGTTCGTCCCCCTTCACCTCCGTTTGCCTCTCACATGCCATCACCTTCCACCCCCATAGCTTCCTATACAAACAGAACTCTTTCCCCTCAAACCTACGCCCCTTCTTCCTCAGCCCCCCTCCTGTTTGTTGCCTCCGTCATCAGGGCCTGTGGTTGTCAAGTTTAGGGCTGTCATCGTCTCCACTCTATCATCTTCAAATATTGTCCGAAACCCTAAAAACCTAATTTGAAAGTATAGTTTCTTCAATTTTAAATTTTAATTTATCTTTATTTCAGTTTTAATTTGAGTTTGGTTTGATTTGTTTAGGTATTTGTTTTTATTATTGTTGGTATTTGTTGATGTGTTGATGGTGTATGAGAGGGTTGATTTTAAGGTGGATTTGCAAGAGTGTTCATGAATTTTTAGAATTTGGATGAGATACAAGAAATGGATGAGTAGCTATTCATTATGTGGTTGTAGTGCATGAGTGTTTTAAGTTGGATGAGATTATGTTTATCATAGTAACAACTAAAACCCGTAATCCATTATAAGATTATTTGATGATTGGTTATTAAAATAGTGATTTGCTATTAAAATGATGATTGTTTTATTAAAATGAATATTATGGTGATGGTATGTATGAACTAGATCATAGCAATTATGGTGATTGATTATTAAATTGAATTCTATTTATTTTTTTTGTTAATTATTAGGTGTTATTTTATTTGTTTTCGAGTTTTTATTTACCGTTAAGATGTCGGAGTTTTTTTGGATATTCGATAGATCTTGGATGTACAATCGATATGATGATGATTACCTACCTAAGTTAAGAGTTTGTACGAAATGTTGAAAAATTCGTGAATTTCACTTCTGTGAGTGATAAATGGAATTATCGAGGATATTTGAAATTTTCATGTATCAAGTGCAAAAATAAAGATTATGAGTTGATTGATGATGCAAAGATGCACTTGTATATGCTTTGATTGGTCAAAAAATGTTGTATATGGAACATCCATGGTGAGGTTGAGCGGGGGGAATCCTCTAGACTGGTCGAGTCAAATCACTATAAGGAAATGGTTACTGATGCTTTTGAACATGCTTAATTTGACAATATGGGCGATGCATCGGATGACTTTGATGACAATCCACTCTATGTTGCTAAGGAGTTTTTTGATACGATGAATGCTGCTAGGAAACCGTTATATTCGGACTGTAAAATCTCTCGGTTATCGGCTACGTTTAGGTTGTTGAACATCAAATATGAGTATAATTTATCTTATAGAACAATAGATACCATAAATAGAAGTTTGTGGCCACATACACCCCACCTTTTCATCACCCAATTGAAAAGATTTTTATTTTACTATAAATACGGACCCTGCCAAGTCTTTTTACTCTTTACGCTTACCCATGATATGATAAATTTCTCTCTCTAAAATTCACAAACTCTCAAACTCCCGAAATGCTCTTAACTTTCAAAACCCTAAAATGGCACCCAAAGAAATCAAATCCAAGAACCCTATTGAATCCAAATCCTCTGAAACCAAGTTCCAAATAGGATTTGTGGTAGATTTTGACTCTCTTAATCTGACCGGTGACCACATCAGAGAATTTATCCTTGGGCACAACAGTTATATCTTTTTAGGGATAGTACAACAACTTCTAGACAATGTAAGGCAGACAAAAACAACTCACCGAGGATGATAATGGGATTAAGATTTCTGATAGTAATTGATGCAGAAACCCTAGAACTCACTCTTAAGCTCTCTAGGGAAGGCTGCAGATGCTGGGGGAAGAAGACTAGAATCACCCACTACTAGCATTAAGGGCTGTACTACCCCTCAAGCAAAAATTGCTCACAGACACAATGAAAACAGTACTGCATTCAAGAGAAAATGCCAAAGATCAAGTACAGAATATCAATTGGAGATTATGAGTGTAATTCTCATGAAGAATAAGATGAACTGCGCAAACATTCTTCTTGAACAACTGGCCATGGGCTATGAGAAGAATTTTTTTAGAAGGATCTGAAGCATGATCCTTGAACATATGTTGGCCAGTCTTATGAACGAGGACAAGAAATTGAATGCTCACAAGATAATCAACTCAAAGGCCATCTCTAACTTGGGAGTGAAACCTGGAAGTAAGGGTGCTACTATGGCTCCTTCAATAGAGGCTGCTAAAAATTCGCAAACAGCAGTAGAGTTTGGTCTACCCCAAAACACTACTTAACCTCTTTTTGTGGCATATGCATCTATCTCGACCAGGGTACTCAAGAAGGCCTTAAAGAAGAAGGCCAAGAAAATTAATCCTTCCTGCCGAGTCATCTCTCAGTAGTAAAGTCTCTCAAGAGACAAGAGAAAGCCCTACTGCAGTGGAGTCTACCATAACAGACTCCAATCCTACTGTAACTTATACAAATGATGCTGCATCAACAACAAGTCCCCCTTCTGTAATCATCACTACCATTGAGGTAACTGCCGAAGTGATAAAGGGCTTGTCACATGAGACAATCTCTTCTCCACCTTCTGTAGCAAGGAAGGAGTCTATCCCTTCTGCAATGGAGGTTGATGGCACCACAACCACCACAACAGAAGCCCCTCCACTACATATATCAATACCAACTCTCATACCAATAACCACAGCCACTTCCACAAGCATCTTCATTCGAACACCACCACATACATTACAAAAAAATCTCAACCAACCATAGACCCCAAAGCTAAAGGAAAAGTAGACTTAGTTGAACAGCCTAAACCCAAAAGGGGCCAGAGGCAAATCGAAGAGGATGTTATCCATGCAGCAAATCTAGCCATTGAAGAGAATACCCACGTCCTAGATGAGACACTTGCAGCATCCATCACCAATCCTAACGTGGCGGCTCAGGTTGCAACCATACAAAGTGGCATTGAAAATTCCCAATCAACATCAACCACAAGACAACTAGCCATCTCTACCATAAGCCAAAATGTTTGCACCAGACCACCTTCAACTTCCACGAGAAGAAGAAGAAGCAACAAAAGATCCAAAAGGGACAACAGAACTCCTGCTAACTTCACCCCTCTCTTTTACACTCTTCAAAAGGTAAATAATGACGACATCCATAGTGACACGTCCATGTATGCATCAAGCATATATGTGAAAATAAATATACAATGATAACCATCATCAATATAAAGAGTTCTTCAAAGAAGAACAAGCGTTCTTTGAGTTTACCATTACTCTTGAAAAGGAGTTACTACTTACGAGAATACTATGAGGATCGTCCCTAGCATGCTGCGAGAATGCATGAAGCTCATCACTCATGGAAGAACCTCTAGAGATGACAGATGATCAAGAACCTCCCCCTTCTATACCACAACAAGACGACTCAGATGATAACCTTATCGAGATGGTTACTACAAAGTCCTCTATAGAAAATCCTACCATCACTTCTACGACAACCCAGGGGGAGGTAACTCCACAAGCAAAGGATGCTTCGGTTAGGATAGACCTCATTGCTACTGTGACACTTGGAACATACTCGGAGTTGGGAGATGGTTCTCAGGACAGCAGACCCCCACCCCCCTCTACATCATAATATTCCTTTAGCTAACTCTATTACCACTGTTGAAAGGTAATTTTATGACATCAGTAGAATCCTTATCTACATTATTCCTCAACTCATACCACCACAGCAATCTATCTTTGCCACCTCACTACCACCAACCATCTCCATCCCAAAACACCACCACCACAAAAAAAGAGCCACAACCTCCAAATAATATTGCTCCCTCTTAGATCCAAGCATCATAATTGACAAAAGTGTCTGAGTCTTCTACAAAAGAAGGTGAGTTCCTACAAGAAGTGTTTGAGACTACTGCAGCAGCGTCTGAGGCTATTGCATCTTATCAAGATAAGAATCAAGAAGTGATACATGCTCCTGTAGAAGTATCTGAGCCTTCTACACAAGAAAATGAGCATGCCACTGGAATATATGAGGTTACTATAGTAGTGTCTGAAGCTACTAAACAAACACAAGAAGTATCACAAGGTCCTGCAGAAGTGTCTAAGGTTCTCTACACAAGAAGGTGAGCATGTACGGGAATGTTTGAGATTTTTGTAATAGTGTTTGAGGATACTACATAACTAGAACACACAGCAAATGATATGCCAATAATTTAAGATATTCCTCTTACTCCAATCCCTCCATTGATCTAGAAGAGCACATCCCAATGGTTCTCTTTCCACCACTGCTTCTGATAGGAATGTGCAGTCCCATCAATCGTATAGAAATTGATGGAACAAAAGTGAGATGTATTAATCATAATATAGTTAGTATGCTTAGGCTAGAAAACAAATAGATAGTTACAGTCTAGGATGGATGCTAAGGAGAAGACGGCTACAAATGTGCAATCCATCAAATGCAAACTACTAGAGACGTTTTTAGGTAAGCAACGAAGGCATTGATGAGCAACAAAAGACCATTAAAGACTTCAGGATTTGGGACTGAGCTTGCAGACGAGGACAAACATGGCAAAGCATATGCATCAGTTTTGGATACAGACTGAAAGTTACAGCAGGGACTTGATGAAGACTAGGGTTGCAGAGTGTAGACTAGGTCTTACAATGCTGGATGCATAGTGTAAGTTGAAGCAAAATAGAGTGCAACAGAGATGGTAGCAAAGATGGGGTCAAAGGTCTAAAGTCATTCAACCCCAATGGACTCCAACGGCATAAATTCTGTGTTCAACAAACAAGATCAAGAAACTGTTTCAAGTCCTATAGAGGAGAAGAAAAATTCTTGGGTTTTAGTATTTTTATTTGTCATTTACACGTTGTAAAGTGACTGGTTGATTATGTGCAAAAACAATCACTCTTAGTGCTATCCTCTCACTACAAAAAAATTATATTTTTGTGATCGTTTTTAAATTTTTCATTAATTCAACGACAGGATCCGTCGCTAAATAATTTAGCGATCGATTTTGAAAATGGTCGTAAATATCATTTAACGACCGAATCGGTCGCAAAGTATGTGTTATACCACGATGGCAAATTCATCGTTCATGAAATTCACCGCACCACCACCCATTGCCACCTCCCACTGCCATCGTCACCACCCACTACCACTGCAACAACCATCGCCACCGCTACCCACTACCATACACATCGCGTGCCAAAGATGACACCATCCCCATCACTACCGACTACCAACGCCATCACCCACCGCCACCATCGAGTGTATAATTTTTCTAAACCTAATCTCTAATTTGATAAATTATTTTGTTAATTAATGTATATGATTTATTTTGATTATTTGGTTTGTTGTTGAGTTTGAGTTGATTTGATGAATTTGGTTGGTTTGGAACTTTGGTTGGTTTAGGTGACTAGTTGTTTGAAAGATTTTGATGATGGTTGGTAGTGGCGATGGTTTATCATGAATGTACATTGTTAGTTGGAAAACTAGGTGGATTGACAATGCTTGTGGTGATGGTTTATTTTTTTTTCGCTTTTGGATTGGTTTTGGATTAGGTGATTTGGATAGTGTATTGAAAAATCACTACGAAAAAATAGCACTTTTGCGTCCACCATTAAATTTAGGTCGCTAATTTTACGACTGTTTCAATCGAAGAAGGCCGTACGTGGTTCATGAAAGTTAAAATAGTCTATGTAGCTCATGTCAAAAGGTTTTGTCAATTTTTTTATGACAATAAAGAAAGCTAAAATAAGTAAGTAGCTAAAATTTCTAAGTATTTGTAATGATTTTTTAATTAATAAAAATAATAATGCGTCATGAATTTTTATGACAGTGATGAATTCGTATTTATCATAGATGTATGATAGATCTTGGATGTATGAATTCGGTCACAATATTGATTAGTGACCAAAACTGATGTTTAGCGATCTAAAAGTTGTTTATTTTATAATGTCTTGATATATCACATTGATTATCAAGGGAAGATTGAAATAAAGAATATAATCGTATTTTAGTTTTATTGTCTAACCAGTATAAAAATCGTTGTGTCTACATTACTACTTTCAGAACATATTGCACTATTGCTAATCAACTTTGACTTAGAACAAAATTAAAAGGAACCAATATTACTACAATATGGTTTCGTATTAATATAGTAATCTCTAAACACCTCTACTATCAATCTAATTATGATTAGATTGAATATTTCGAAAAAGATAGACTTTTCACCTCTAGTCTCACAGCAAGTTATATTGAGATTTTCAATATATGTGATAAATATTTATAGTTTTGATAGGGTATATTTTGTACTTCCTCCATCCTATTTATTTTGTATCATTTTGATTTTGTATGCGTGTCGATGTAAAGTTGAATATGTGTGCAACGACGATCAAACGTATTTTTTTTTTATAAATTTATCGTGCATCATCAATGGTTGTGTAAGTTAAGTACTTCAACCTGCTACATATTGTGTGACGATCAGACGTGATTTTATATGAAAACGAGACTTGTATTCATGTGTATAGAATAATATAAAATAGGTATATCTTGTAAAATACATATGTATTGTAAAATACATATATGTTGCAAAATATGTGGGACAAAGTGAGTAATTTAACAAGTGCATGTTTAGACCAAGAAGAAATGTCATATTTAAACATTGTTAATTTTTTTATCATTTTTTTCTCAACTATCTGAACCATATTATTTTTTTCCTCCTCTTGTTTATTTATATTTCATACCAAATTGATAATTTGTCAAAAATATCATTGGTATTTTTATTATAAAATTTGACACACAAAATAGTAAAAATCAAAATATAACAACAAAAAATGATAAATTGAGAGTAAATTTTCAAATCATTTTTTTACTAACACTTCACTCCCCTAAATCTTTCAAAACATGCTTTACTCCTCGAGTTAAAACTCAATCACATTTCACTCAACTCACCATTGTTTTGAAAGAATATTGTATTTTTTAAAGATCTATTTTGACCTCTTTTCTAAAATCAACATTTCTAAAACAAAAAAAATATACATGTATTACAATATATACTTTGCAGTGTAAAAAATTGAGATGAAGTATACGATATAAAAAATATAGTTTACGATATGTATAATCCAGTTTATGAAAAAATAAACACATTTCAAACAAAAGTTGTAGTACTTTAATTGTAAGTGGCAATACATAAAGAACAAGTTAATAAATATTTGTTATACAATGTAGTAACCACAAATGTATGTTTAAGAACCATAAGTCACAAAAACATCACAATAGCAGCATCGCTATATTTTCTTGCAATATTCAAAGATAAATTGTCAAAAATGAAACCAATTACAAGTTTCCATAATCAAACAATCAAACCTCTGATTTTTCTTCCCAAAAACAATGCTCCGACGATCTCTACCTTCTTCCTCTTCTCGATCGAACCTCTTTTTTTCTTTTCTAGGTCGATGACGCCTCAATTATTTCAATCTCCCTTTTATTTTGATAATTGTTTTATTTGTCTTTATTTTCCTATTCTAATTTAGGATTTCGTGAGTTTGAAGTGAATATGCCTAAGTGATTGCGTGCGATAAAGGATGAGAGCAGAAGAGGAGGCAAGGATGGGATAGAGTGGAATGAGTCATGATGACGAAGGAGAAGAGTTGGGAAAAATGGGATTAGAGGTTGAATTCAAAATCAAATTTAAAAATTGATGTTTGAAAAAAAAAAAAAAGACAGGATGAGGATTTATGAGGATTGTGAGGATAAAATTGAATAAAATGAAAAGTAAAATTAAAATGAGAAGTCATATATAAATAAAAATAAAAATAAGGAATGTAATGATCTTTTAAACTCATGTGGGGATTGAAAATCACTTTTTCCAACAAAAAAAAGGTCTCCTTTAGTGTAAATTTTGGAATTTTTGCTCTACTTCTATTATATTTTTAGCTATATAAAAAAACAAGTACACTAGACTTATTTTTAGTCTTAGGGATAATATCCTTATGAGGAAAATAAATTAAAAAAATAGATTTATATATTTGATCTTTTTATAAAATAGATGAAAGTATCGCAACCTCCCTCGGATAGAAGGAGTGTAATTAGATATTATTTCCTAAAGAAAAAAGGCTTTTTCTTCGCAGGACATGGAGCAATATATAGTGATATGACAATTTCCTACTACCACCATTAGCCGGATAATGAGTGGCATCTCTTGGTAGTGGAAGTTACTCACCAAAGTCACCAAAGTTCTCCCTTTCCTTTTCTCATATTTTATTTTAAAATTAGCACCAAAGCTTTTGATTTGAGAGAGACAACCCAAAGATCTCACACTAAGCTTTTCTTCTTCGTCACTATCATCCCAACTCACACTCTTTATCTGGAATCAATAAGAATGGGAGTGAGAAGAGAAAAGAAGTCTTCGTACCATCAAGCAAACCAATTAAACCAAAATGTATAAAATTGATTAGAAGGCATCATTTTTTTTAGTTACAATTTGATTATAGTTGTAGATCGTCTGAAACAAATGAGTATCTAGTTCTCCCTCCATCCTCATTGTTCTTCCCTCTCATAATATAAGCACCGTTGGATATATTTATCATTATTAAACATAGATTTTGAAAATATCCTTTGATCTCATAATTGTTTTTATTCATCATCAATTGTTTTATGAAACACATTAAGGCGAAGCCTTATTGCTCAATGCCGATCTTACAAATACAGAGAATACACTCCAGTTACGGATGAAAATCATTGAGTTTATAACAATAATCGGCGCCGAAAAAGACCATTTCGTACGCAACCTTATTAGCCTCTCGATAAATCCTTGAGTACTTTGCTTCTTGAAACAAATCAATGTTTAGTTTAGTATACTTCTCACGTGCTATTGTTGCTTAATGCTTACATTATAAGATGAAAATAATATTACTGTTTGATTGACATAAGAGTATCTGATCTTATACTACTACCACTAGTAGATCTTATGATCCTTAATCTCAGAGTATTCATGTGACCCCACGAGGAGTCATGATTAAGAAGCTCAAACACTCCATATAAACAATTTGAAGATGCTCGCACGCCATCCCCTTGCTTTTTCATTAATGGCACTGTCCCCATTTTTGAGAGAGATACAGAGTGTAGATGCAACTTGTAGTTATATCACACAGCTAGCTTTCTTTCATTCCTCATTATTGTTCTGCTAAAAAAAAAAAAATCTTGGCAACGCCACTCTTCCTATTCCGTCCCCTGCCATCTATCTGCAATGAATTGAACCAAATTCACTGACAAAATCAACATTACCCTTCTTCATCTTCAATCTTGTTTGCGCATTGTCTGAAAATTACTTGACCCAGAAAACCCGGATCTCGTACAAGCTTGTGCAAGTGTAGAGTGGTGAGTGAATCATTTTCGTTGGTGGGTTTTGGGGTGTTCTGTGCTTTGTTGAACAAACGGGTGATTAGTTGCTCGCAACAAGGAGAAGACCGTGTACATCTCGTGTTTGAGGGGGTTATCACTTATCTGGGTTGTTGTTTTGCAGATTAAGCTGTAACCATGTCTGAGATGAAGCAAGTGGAATCTGAAGCGATAGTGAGTGAAGTGGAAGGAGAAGAAAGGGGAGATGATGGGGAGATGGTGATGGATGAGTCCAAGTTAAGTGTTGCCAGTCTTCTTTGGCATGGTGGCTCTGTCTATGATGCCTGGTTCAGTTGTGCCTCAAATCAGGTTCATTTCCATCCTTAAACATTCAATTCATCAGATGCCCTTGATAGTTTTCCATCAAAGTCTCTATTTTTTGAATAATTCATGATACTTGTGTCGGGAAACGGACTCTACCAAAAGAATGATCTGATTGTAAAGGACCCGTTACGGATTTTTACAATTTGAGGAGTGTATGCAGGTGGCTCAAGTGCTGTTGACACTTCCATACTCGTTCTCTCAAATGGGAATACTGTCAGGAGTCATATTACAGGTGTTCTATGGTCTGATAGGTAGTTGGACTGCATATCTCATCAGTGTTCTCTATATTGAGTATCGTAGCAGGAAGGAGAAGGAAGGTGTCAGCTTCAAAAATCATGTCATCCAGGTTGGTTTTCATAAATTTCCACCCAAATTTGCTTGTTTGCTTGTCAAAAGGTAAGCGACTAAAGTGGGATCTGGTGAGAAAATAAATACTTGGGATTGAATTTCACTCAAAACTATAGAATCTTTTCATTTCCTTTCTTCTATGTCTTAAAATAAAAATAAAAATTGCGGTTTTATAGTTTTTCTTTTCTTTCATGTTTTTACCTCTTGGTTTGAAGATCAAATCTCAATGGAACAAAGCTTTAATCATTTTTTTACCCTTTTGGTTCACTTTGCAATACCTTTTGTGTGGATTAAATCGGGACCTTTTTGCCTTGTCCTCACCCCGATCCGATCTCATTTAGGTAGGATAGACCAAGCTATTTTTTGAGGTTCAAGACTCATTTCCTGTTCATTGAAGGTGGACTATCTATACAATATTGTTGCGTAGAGTGTATTTGATGGATTCCAATTAGGGTAATCAGTGGTATACATTTTTCCGGCAAGGCCATATACTGTGTCCACTTTTTCATAAGATTTTGACACTGATAATTTAAAGTTCGGCACTGTAAAGAACTTAGAGAAATGAAGTTGATCTGCTGGTCTCACCTCCATACCGAGGATCTATGTTTAGAGTCTCCATGGAAATAATCTCATTAGTCATTTGAAATAACATTTTCTGTCTCAGGCTACATTGTAAGCATGAGAATTCGATATTGGGTAAAAAGCAAGATGAAGGATACCTTGTGGGTGCTTTTAGATGTAAACTAAGAATAGCTGGTAGGCAGTATCTTTACTTCTTCATTAGTTCATTTTTTTCAAGGTTGAAATAATCAGCATGATAAAAAGATTGCTATGCTAGTTTACATAGTGAAAGCCTTCGCGGTTTCTCATCACACATAGAATAGTTAAAAGGTTGGCTCTCCAATTTGTTGATGGCAGTGGTTTGAGGTGCTGGATGGCTTGTTGGGACCATACTGGAAGGCTATTGGACTTGCCTTCAACTGTACTTTCCTTCTGTTTGGTTCAGTGATACAACTTATAGCATGCGCAAGGTAAGTATGATTTCTAAGAAAATGGTGTCTCTCCAGTGTTCACTGCTCGATGATTAAAATTGATTGTTTCTCCTATGGTTGACTGCAGCAACATATACTACATCAATGATCGATTGGATAAGAGAACTTGGACCTATATTTTCGGGGCATGCTGTGCCACGACTGTGTTTATCCCTTCTTTTCACAACTACAGGATATGGTCTTTCCTCGGCCTTGGAATGACCACCTACACCGCTTGGTACTTGACCATCGCAGCGCTTGTTCATGGCCAGGTAGTATTTCACTTCTGTTAGCTGAACTCCAAGAAATTTTCCTTCTGGCTATAGTGACGTGTTACTGCTTAATTACAGACACCTGGTGTTACCCACTCAGCCCCGACTACGCTGGTGCTCTATTTCACTGGAGCCACCAACATACTTTACACTTTTGGGGGGCATGCTGTTACTGTGTAAGTGTTCTTTGAATTTCTCTATCAATAAGATTGAATATCTTGAAAAAAAAAATTTGTTTTAGTCAACGGATGCTAAGGATGAGAGCTGTGTCGATGTTTGTTTCTTAATCCTGAGAAGATGGTTTTACTTTGCTGTTAAATTGGAAGAATAGGTCCCTAGTTTTTCTTATACAATCAAAGGTGTATTAGCCATGATTCTGATGGGAGTTCTGTGCTTGACCGTCTTCGATGATCATATGCGTAAAAGTAAAACTGTGACTATTAGGAATATGTCATTCCCTATTAAAGAAAATAATAACAAGAAGGAATGATTCCCTTGTGTATGGGCCTATAATTCATGTGCAATGCTAGTCGTTAGGATAACCATGTCGTTCTCCTTTTCGGTGGTAAGAGTGGCCCTCCAGGCCTCCACTAATCCGTTAGTAGTGTATATCAAGAAAGAAAAGAAAGGTCAGCCACTTTTATGGCATGGCAAAAAAACAGTAGTGAGCATGAATCATGATGATGCTTTTAGTATTATACCCTGAAAGCAATAATGCTCTGTTTGTTGTGTATCTGAATAATCCATGACGTTTTTAAAGATAAATGGACTTGATGGGGATAACTGATCCTTGTTGATCTAATGTTCATTTGTGATCTCGATGACGTCCAGGGAAATCATGCATGCCATGTGGAAACCGCAAAAATTCAAATACATTTACCTTATTGCCACTCTCTATGTTTTCACACTTACAATTCCATCTGCCACTTCGGTCTATTGGGCTTTCGGCGATCAGCTGTTAAACCATGCCAATGCCTTTTCTCTCCTTCCTCGGAGTGGCTTTCGCGATGCTGCAGTCATCTTAATGCTCATTCACCAGGTCAGTGCATCTTCTTTGAGAGCCTTTTGAAATTACCTGAGGGGATATTTTTCATATCCGGCTGCTATAATTTCAAAGGAATCTTATGTTTTAGTCCTACAAACCAGAATTATACGTGTTGACTAGTTCTCTTCATATACAGTTCATTACCTTTGGGTTTGCTTGTACACCTCTGTACTTTGTTTGGGAGAAGGTGCTCGGCATGCATGACACCAAGAGTATATTCTTGAGGGCAGTTGTTAGACTGCCGGTTGTGATCCCAATATGGTTCTTGGCTATCATATTCCCATTCTTTGGACCCATCAACTCTGCGGTCGGGGCCCTGTTGGTGAGCTTCACCGTCTATATTATACCTACACTAGCTCATATGCTTACATACAGAACAACTGAGGCTCGGAAGGTATGTTTTCTCTCATCAACGCTTCGAGGCTTTGTTCTTTGATGCGCCATGTTAATATATGTTTTCTGTTTTATATTAGAAACATACCAGCTACTAAAAGCTACTCAAAATAGCGCATTATTTCCAGTCGAATTACCACAGCATCCTCATTAGATGTGTGTTTAAACCTTAAGCCTAAAGACCCTCAAGCCTCCA